>JACTOM010000045.1:3125395-3170775 GCA_015832385.1 Elymnias hypermnestra | reverse complement strand
CATATCGATTGGCTCGTGCCATTCGATTTTTATCAATGATTTGGGCATGAGACGGGTCGCCGCGAAATTCGTACCAAAATTGCTCAATTGTGACCAAAAACAGCATCGCATGAACATTGCTAATGAGATGTTAAACTCTGTCCGCGACGACCCAAATTTGCTCCAGAGGGTCATAACTGGTGACGAATCGTGGGTTTATGGTTATGACGTGGAAACCAAAGCTCAATCATCTCAATGGAAGCTGCCGCACGAACCAAGACCGAAAAAAGCGCGCCAAGTTCGATCGAATGTGAAAGTTTTGCTGACAGTTTTCTTTGATTGCAGGGGCGTGGTGCATCATGAGTTCTTGCCACAGGGAAGAACGGTCAATAAGGAATATTACCTGCAAGTTATGCGCAATTTGCGCGAAGCAATCCGCCAGAAACGCCCGGATTTGTGGAAGAACAAAAATTGGCTTTTGCACCACGATAACGCCCCTGCTCACACATCGTTGCTTGTGCGCGACTTTTTGGCCAAAAACAACACACTAATGATGCCGCAGCCACCGTATTCCCCAGATCTGGCCCCCTGTGACTTTTTCTTGTTCCCTAAACTGAAGAGGCCCATGAAAGGACGACGTTACTCTTCTCTTGACGAGATAAAGACGGCATCGAAGGAGGAGCTGAACAAGATAAAAAAAAAAATGATTTTTTGAAGTGCTTCGAAGATTGGAAAAACCGTTGGCACAAGTGTATAATATCTCATGGGGATTACTTTGAAGGGGACAAAATAGATATTCATGAATAAATAAATAATTTTTGAAAAAACACAAAATTCGCGATACTTTTTGAACACACAGCGTACATTTTTTAGAATTTGCAGTGGATAACACTCGATAGTTTTCTTTAATACTGATTCATTATCTAAAGTGTTATTTTTTTAATGTAAGTTTAAATTTTTTTTTTTTATATTACTTATTATTTCTATAACTCTACGACGGCTATATTATGTCCCTTTAGGAATAATGATTACCTTTTAACCGGCTTAGATAGTCGTGAATTAACTTCTAAAAAAATATAAAGATTTTAATATTAAGGTGTATTAAAGCAGTCCGGTAAACGACCCGAGTTGATGTTTATCATTAAAAAGCACGTAATGTAAGATCTGAGTTCATAGTACTTTGAAAAATACTTGAATATATAAAATATTAATTTTAGGTTATATAGAAAATATATATAACGAAACAAGGTTTTATAATAAAATTCAACGATTGGGACGGTGTTTGCACCATTCTTGACATTGATTTATATCTTTGTACATAGTTTCTTTTAGATGCTGTACTGGCGATCCAACAGAAGAATCCAACATTATTTGCTTTTTCGTTAACATTTGTTAAAATCAGATAATACGTGTAATTTCTCTTCAAGTATAATCTTCCAAAACTGAAAGACTTCACTAAATAAATATGGAAGTATATGCGATGTTTATATTTGAAAAACAATGTAACAAATTTTCGTCTGTCTGGTTGTTTGTTACAGTCAATCTTTGAGACTTAGTGGCAGATAGCTGATATTATGATAAGTTATATTTGGTTACGCAGACAAATTACCGCGGGTGGTTGGTTTTCTATAAATTTCTTTTTATATTTACTACGTAAATAGAAGCTTCAAAAATGATAAATAAGGTACGATATAAAAAGAATTGCATTTTCTAATTTGTCTCAGACTGGAGGGAGGCTTTAGCTGTGGTTAGTAGCCACGGTCAAAGCCAGCAAAGAGGTATCGCCAACCAGTTTCTGTTGCGATGACGTGTAGAAACTTTGAGGGGTAAAATATTTATTAGCAGCTTAGAACGCGTCCGACTTAGTCTGTATCATCACTTACCATCAGGTCAGATTAGAGTCAAGCATTAATCTGTCAGCAATTTAAAAAAGGCGAAATTAGCGTAAAAATGCCATATTAGGAATACAACTTACCGCTTCTATTGTCGATTAGGTCTTCATACCAAGTTTGTAGACTGTCCATCTTTGGATCGGTTTTCCTACAGGCTAATTATATCTGAAACAAAATAATAAACTTTTAGTACAATTAGACTAGAAAAAAAAGGGGTGGGATATAATAAATAGGCCAGTTAATGTACGGGGTGCGGACTGCCCTTTGGAGAGGTTTACGTGACTAAGTAATAATTTGGAGCCACTGGGGAATTGTAATAATTAGACTTTTCGAATTTTGTGACGACATTATACAAACACTTATATTCAAATTAACTATATTATTATAACACCATTATTTGTTAATATTTAAAGAGGAGCCTTTCACCCAGTTTCGTTTGCCTCATAGTTCCCGAATGTTACAAATCTATCAATCACATCTGTAAACGTACTTGAAAGTATTTAAGACATTGAAACCATGAACCTTTGTAACTAGATTCAAAATTAGTAATTTTTGGTGGAACTAACTACAAACGTAAGTCAATTGACAATATAAATAACTTGAACACTTTCTTGTCAAATATTTAATTTTAACTATTCATTAGGCGCTCAAGTTGAAAGTAGAGTAATTATCAATGTATCATGCAATTTTCAGATTTGATTATACATAGAAGGTTGGTTATTGTTCTGTTAGCACATCATTTATGCATTGTTATATTGATTTACTTGATATACTTTGAAATTAATGAAAATTTTGCATTTTTCAGTCCGATGTACGAGTGTGACGATATCGCTCGCATTTTTAAAGACTGGTTTGACGAATGAATCAATTGTCGTTTAAGACTAATTTTTGCTATTCAATGTTTAACTAGAGAGTTGTGTATCAAACTATTGATGTTTCAAATATTATCGAATAATTATATTGCTATTATATAAAAATTAAAAGTAAAGTTTCTTTGGATGTATAAGAGGAAAACAAGAGGAAATTATGGAGCGAGTCGTATTAGACTTCGAGCCCACGGAAAAAATTAACCTGTGCAATGACCCAATGTGAATGACGCTTAGAAGGCTGTTACTATATCATAAAATAACTGCGAACTATGCCGTCATTTCTGAGCGGTACAGGTGAGTACGTGAGTAAATATTTTTTTTATCCTAATATTTTTATTCGTTGTTTGTTGCTATAGCGTACGAAGGTAATATCTAATAATATTATAGAAAAAAAGGTGCCGTCCATAAATTTATGAACTTACAGCTGTAATAACTCGGTAAATCATGTAGATAATTGCTCTAAGATCCTTTCCTTTTTTATCCTTATAACAGCCTCTTAAGCGTTTTTCACGTTGGTTCATTTCACAGGTTATTTTTTTCCATGGGCTTGTAGTCTATATGCTTTTAGAAGTGATGTGGTTATGTCACAATAAAAGAACAAAGACGAAGGTATAGTAAAAAGAATTGGAAATACAGGCAGTATAACCGGACCCTCTTTTAATTATTACGAGTTAAGTTTTTAATCGTTACGATTAAAACGACTATTAAAATAATAGTATTCATCGTGGTATAACAAAGAATTTCCCTTCTAGTTTTTCATTACTTTGTTCTGTGAAAATCCAATACTGAATTCTCGTCGTCGTTAATCTTTTAATTAGAAAAACTATTAAGTATCATGCAAGCCGAATCCAATTTAAAAAACTGATTTCTTCGTAAATCGTTTATCGATACAACATTGATATAAAAAGTCTCGCATAGATTACAGAAGCCGTTGATATGGCATAATGATTATATAAGTCAATGGCAATAAAGATTGTTACATCGTTCGTATCATCGATATTAACCCACTTTCTGACTTATATGCTTCCACATTTCATACGATCAATTGTAGAGAAGCCAAGTTACTATATCAACATATGAATTCTAGTAAGTATTAATTTGATTTACGATAATAGTTTTTATAAAAAACAATATAGTTAGTGGTTAATGAAGTTTCATCATTAACTAAAAGTTCCCCGCGGTGTCACCTGCAAAGATCTCAAATTTGTTGGAATAAGGGTCTGTACTCAACTGTTGCCATTGCGAAAGAAATCTGCTTAATTTCAAGTCAATCGCTACTAATTAGATAAAAGATTAGTAGGTGACTAAATTTGTGGTTTAAAACCATCTTCGTATTGTTGCCTTTTTAATGAAACCAGTTTGAGAACCCTTGGTAGGTGGTTTACAAAGCACATAAGTATAAATAGAATCTATTTGATGCTAAATGATGTACTCAACTAAATAGTTGACAGCTGATCTCGGACTGACGATTTGGGTTTGAAAAAAATGCATTATTTTGTTTTATTATTTATTAAAATGAAAACTATCCTTTATTCTAAATCGGACAAAGGAAAATAATGAAAGAATCAAAATCGATTAAGTAGATTCGGTGGTAATCGCGAGCACCACAATGTCAGGGAATTATCCAGGTTTCTATTGACTCGTCGCGATATTTCTGGAATCAAAAGGCGTAGACTTTAAATTCGGTAAGAATATCCTTTTTGCCGAATAGAGACCCGAAAGTGGTTTCGAGGGTGTTAATTAAAAAAATCAAACACATTTACAAACTATATCTTATATGGTATATGATTTTATAGTAATATAAGTGAAATTAGGAACACAGCAAACAGCTTATTGAAGTATTTATACGTATGATTCTTTTTTGTAAAACAATTTTTTTAAATTAATGAAAAGGCTACCCAAAAAATATTCTACGCAGACGAAGTCGCGGGGTCAGCTAGTATATTTTGTATAACTACCGAGTTTAATTATATAAGGATTGTATAGAGCAGTTATACCCATGAATCCGACCATAGTTAATTAATACAAAGTGAGAAAAACTGTCAAAAAAACATATTCTTTTTTGTCGCCCACTACATTTTGACTAACGCGTTAGTGGCCTCTTTGAACAACAGGTTAAGTAACACTGGCATAGAGTAGTTATATTAAACTATTTTTATATTTATCTTTATGGAAAATATAACGCTACTGTTCATAAAGTGGATATTTTTAAGCATTTAAATTATTTAAATTGTATCCATGTAAAGGGCAACTATTTACTTCCTAGCTTCGTCGAATTAAAGAATGTCGTCCGTGTGACTGTTTCCTGTCATTTAAGATTTTGTTATTTTGATAAACAATATTTATTTCCCAGGAAATGGGTGATAAAAGTTAAATGAGCAAAGTAACTATGGGACCTGAGAACACACTCATAGAGTATATTAGACCACCCTCGTTTTATAATTTTCCCCGTCATATTTCTTCATAGCTTATACGATGTTATTATACTCGTAAAGTAAAACACTATATTAATGATTGATTTTTCTTTAAAAATTTTAAATATTAAACTCTCTGTTCCCTAGATTCAGTAACATAATTATTTCTCAAATAAAAAATTAGATACACTAGTATCTAATTACTTTAACCTTAAATTTCCCACTGTCGTGAGAATTTTGGAACAAAGCATTAACATTGCAAAGTCCAAATCAAATTATTAACTACTTTTCGAGTTCTGTGTAGCCAAATATATGAAATATAAATAAATAACTTTAAAAAGGGGTTTTTCGTGATTTTCGCCTATAGAATAAAGTTATTTCAGATAAATTCACGCCATCCCATTACAGCCCATAGATAAAGAGTGACGGCGCATTTATCAACCAAAAACATTTTATTATAAATAAAAATTTTAACAGAAAAAAGAACCGCTTTTAAACTAGCTATTACAAACAAATTAACATGCTCTAAAAAGTAAAATAAAATTCTCCTAAGTAAAATGAGATATAAAAAATTGGACTACTTAAAAGTCTATTAAATTATCACGATAATATAATGAAGTTAGAATTATTATTATATTTGGCCGCACGGGAAGAACTTCAATATAATAATAATAATAAGTTTTTATTTCAGGCAACATTTGGCCCAAATTGTTCAAATGTTAAATAAAAAAAAGAAGCATCAATATCGGTTTACCCAGTCGAAAGTTATTGTAACAAACATAAAAAAATAGACGAATTGATAACCCCTTCGTTTTTTGAAGTCGGTTAAAAATCGTGTTATCGTTGTAAACTTGTTAATTATGTAATATCGCTTTCTATATTAGTATGTCGTATATACAATTGAAAAAGAAAGTCAAGGCCAATGCAAGTTCGAAATATTATAATCTATTTTATTTTATATTATATATCTGTTACTGCATGCCCACTATATGTCCATGCAATAAAAATAATTAGTTAATTATTTAAATATTTGACATAGTTTATGTTTGAATTTTTCTTGGATATTCCATTAGGGCGTTATCTTATCATCCTAGTATAATAACGAAAAGAAAATATAGTTTTTTTAATTTAGAATTAAGACAGCAACTGATGAAAATCAATTCAAATCAATCAGGACTTCAGGATCGTCAAATACAGTATAATAGGTATATGATATTGATCTTACGTCTGAATGATCAACTTGCATTTTCAGACATTTTAATGTTTTTTGAAGATTTATCATAACATTTAGCAACCAACGTCGTCCATTGCAACTTTATATATAGAGGCTATCAATATGATGATGGTGACCGACTAATTATGATATTAAAGGACAACTTGAGACCTTAAGCTACGTAGGTTCCTCTGCGCCCTGTTCTGAGCAAAACGCATAACGATCTCAGTCGAATGTAATACCCTATATACATATAATTATGTTATTAAATGATATTTGTGCACACGCAATGAACAGTTTATCTAGGTCTTAAATATTATATTTTATTTTCATTTATTTATAGTGAAGGATTATATACATACATAGGATCACATTTCATTCGCATAGGTGTAGGCAGAGACCACATCTTTCCACTTGCCACGATTCTTGCATATCTTCTTCGCTTTTTTCATTCTCGTTAAACCTTTCCTACAAGTTCGTCGATTTAGAGTAGTCTTGACCTGGCCCTTATTTAAAATGTCCTGGATTTGGTCCAGGAATGTTCGCCTTGGTCTTCCCCTTCTAACTTTCCCATTCACTTTTGACTCATAAATCCTTTTTGTCCTTAGTCTCCTTTCATTCGTTTTTTCTATGTAACCAAACCATCTAAGCATACCTTTCTCAATTTTAGTCACTACATCTTCTTTTATACCACACCGATTATTAAGACTTGCTTTAAAACATAATTTTTCAGTACGTGACTGAACTCCTAACCAGATTTTGATGAAAGTGTTTTGTGTGTTCATGTGGATTGAAGAATGCTTTAGATTGACAATTCGATCCGGATTTCGCCAAACACTTTCGGGTCTAGGTGGTTAATATATAAAGTAACGAAATAGGTACATAAAGGGATTTTGAAGACAAACTGTTTAGATTTAAAAAAACGTATTTTTATTAACTTTACTCTAACTGACTTCATATAAATCTTGCTTAATTAGGGATGTAGCAGACGTCCAATTAAAATCGATTTCCAATTTATGTCTAAGGCCGATTTTAGGCGGTAACCGATTTCACGGCGATACAAGGCGTTAGTCCTAGACCTTGGCGATCAAATTATAGACGGTTTAACGGTAAATATCAGCGAGAAACTCGTTATAGCGAAAGTGCAAGGGTTGCTTTTAAGAAAAAGCATATTTTAAAGACATTTTGATGAAATTCTAGAAAATAATATTACCGAGTGAAAAAAGTCGTGGATATTATCATCACAAGAAAAAATAACTGTAATTACTACACTTCCTTGCTAAAGGATAGTAAAACAATTCAGTAAAGCTAATTTTACAGGAAATCTTTTCGAAAATTAGAAAAAAAAACTAGTTTATATAAAATATAAAAAATTAGAAAAATATAAATCAACCAGTACCATAGCGTCACTTCTGCCGAATTAAACAGGAGTTTTTTAAAGAAGAAAATATAAATTATTTCGTATTCTGATGTCTTTCATTAAATTAAAAAAAAAATTGATTTGTTTGATTATTCATCCAAAGCAGCAATATGTCGTTTGTGGATATTTTGCATCTATATGTACAAATAAATAAAAATGAATACGTTTGTAATTTCAAATTAACAGCTTGTATACGCAAATGAAATGCATACGTCATTCATCGCAGAAACTTTTGAGAGGTCCGGACTGATTTTTCCGAGAATATAGCAGAAAACTAATATTATTAGGAGTAACTTACTCGTAGGTTACTTTTTAGAAAAAATCATATCTAATCTTATTATAACAGTGCGGGGAACAGCTTTATATAATTGGAATAATTATAACAGGAATAAATTTGAATTGAAGATTTTTATAATACACTACTAGCAAATTTTTATTTAGTCAACCAGATGGTAAATACAAACGAATACTTTATATAATTTTTGACAAAATTTACTATTATACAACTATCGACAAGGTTAATAAAGATGAGTCAGATGATAAGGTTGCTATTAAGCGATAAAACCACTAGTACAACGTAACTTTATTGTCAGTTGTTATCAATATTGTGTATCTCTTAAAGTGAGGCGAAGGCATCAAATTATTATTATTAGGGATTAAATTTTTTAATTCTTATTATTAGTTCCCACGCACAATATATGTATATTTTGCTCATCTTCTCAAATTAAAATAAATTATTTAATTTCTTTAATTAATAATCGTATTTGCGAATAGCTTTTACAACTCTATCTATTGAAAATCCTTGAAAAAGGTTTCTTTTTATAAAAGAGTTTAAAAAGTTCACGCTATATGTCGTAGGATTTTTTTAAAATATTAACTGTGTATATTTTAGTGTAGTCTTTCAAAAGAGTGTATTATATAAAAATGTTTTTATAGATTTAGATGGTTGATCCACGTTCGTTTCGTAATAGATAAGTGAAGTTAAACCATCTAAATATATCTAGTTCAATATTGTTATCGCAGCAATGCACCGAAAAGTCCTATGGTCAGCTAGTCTTCTATCGTCTTATCTACATGCATACCTTCACGATTGCTTCAAAGCGCTTTCGGGCCATTGTCACGTTTACTGAATAGCTATCGAATAACACTGCATTAGAAACAAACATTCACGTTGTTGATATTTCATACAAATTGGTTGTGTATATTTCAAAACCGAGTTTCTTTGAAAGCACTTGAAACCATGCACAATGAGAGGAATTTGAGCAACAATCGTCAACACCTCTGTTATGAATTCTATTGAAACGAATTTAGATCTCTAAACACATGTTATTTGCAAAACGCCTGATTCAGGTAAAGTTGCTGTCACGACAAAACATTTAAGGGAACACCTTTAAATGTTTTGTCATGACAGCTACTTTACCTGACGTAGTATTTTAGAAGTTTTTTTATATGTTTAGGTTTGTGGGATAGTAACCGGAAGTTAAAGTTAGAAACTATCTTAACAAGAAAACCATTAACTATTTACTTTTAAACAGGCTAATTACACACGATCTTGAGCTATGTTATCACTGGTCAATAGATACATTTATAGACAAACACTCATTACACAATGAAAATACACATGTACCATAAATTTTCCCATATAAATTAAAATAAGTCCATCCAAGAAAGTTCGACAACCAATATCAACACATAATTCGGTGGGTTCACCATCTCAAACGACTAAAATGCGCTTTCAAGAACTGAATATTCCAACTCACTTACGAATAAAAGAATGTATTTCTATAACAAAAAAAATGTTGACGAATGTCGCGTTAAAATCTACCAGTCCCCAAGACTTATACAACGGAATGTTCGCGGCCTTGACCTAAAACGCACTCCCACTTATTACAAATTAGACAAGCATAACTGTTTTACAACCGGCATTAAATAATTCATTGAGTCGTCTTACATTACTGTGTTTACCCACATCGTAACAGATGGTCGGAATAGAGGCAAAACGTTATTCAACGCTAATTATTATCAAATGAACTGTTGATTACGCAACGAGGTCGCGACGTCCGCGTCATTTTTGTTAAAAACTCCGGTAAAGAACAGGTGACAGCGTTCGCGTTGGTTGAGAAGCCGCAACTTTCACCGTGGTACGCTGCGCGGGCGCTTAGCCGTGCGACGTGCGCGTTTACGTAAGGATTGCGCCAATTGGGGGCCCGTCGCGCTCGCGCCCTGCGGAACCAGTGACCTACTGCCACAGAGAACACCCCACTACTCAACAACCATCCCATAGAATGTTCTCAAACATTGCGTTATAACTCACAAGTTACGTGCAAAGCTTGAATATTAACGTACTAGACCAGCTATATTCAACCTTCGCAACGCGGGTCGCATGAGGCTTGCCAGACTCTTGTGGTTGGCCCATCTGCTTTTAACCTTTTGTTACTATGACTGTATATATATATTTTATTGTGGATAGTTTAGCGCTTGACTGTGATCTCACCTGATGTAAGCGATGACACAATCTAAGATGGAAGCGCGCTAATCTGGTGAGAAGCGATATACCACTTATGGTTTCTTCACAGCATCCTACCGGAACAGAAATATCTTTGTTTACGGCGGTAACTAGCCAAATCCGAAGCTTCCTATTAGTCCAGACCCAGACAAACGAAAAAATACGGTTTTCTAAATTCGCCCCACCAACGTCATCCTTTACGTACACGCACCACTGCGCCAGTGAGGCCGTAGGTGTGTATGTATGTATATATATATGTCAAGGTTAATTAAACCATTTCGAATTTTGCGCCCATTAGAAAATCTGACAGTGCGTTAATAAGCCTAAAAAAGATGTATTAAATATACTACAAATTTGCATTCACTTTAGATTATTTTACCAGGCCATGAAATTGAATTGTTGACTCAGGTCTATAAATAAATCAAGTCCGAACGGTTTTTATTATTGTAAATACTTCATTAATTTTTAATTTAGTCTTTAAAAACACCTAAATATACAACTTGAACTTAAAAACTCGTAGGTAACCACGAAAATATCAAAGACATTTGAAAATATACGCAATGAATCAGTTCATAATTGGTTGTGCAGTCTGCTTACCTTGACAAACACGTGTTTGTCGCCTCTTTGAAAAAAAAAAAGGTTGAGTACCACTGCACTAGAAACTATTTCACATCATGGAAGATGAACCAGAGCATCAAATTTACACGTTACACTGCGCCTAAAATTACCAGAATATTAATTTTAATTGGGCAAACTGTAACAATACATGTTGGCGATTGTAGATTTACGTAAAAGGAATTTATGCAGAAATTTATGCGATTTTTATGCAGAAAAAAATTTCCTGTAGCTTGTAGACAAGTATTCATTTCATAATCGATTTTCTCTTAATATCTGATTAATGCTATTGGATTACCTAAACAGAATGATTTTTAACATGAAGTAATATTGTTTAAACACGTATTTTTTAAAATAAACAATATTCCGTATTTATCTTTTATTACTAAAGTAATTAATTCGTTTCTGTTTAACTTTTGTAGCTTCCTGCAATTAAAGTGGTTTTTTTCGCCATATTGGATTTTGTTGTTATAGTAAATACGTATTTAATAATTTGCTTGACAATTCACATTTTAAATTACTGTAAAAAATATTATTTATTTATCCATTTTTATGCTAGTGTCTTGTACGTTTTTCGTTCATTTATACCATTTAAATTGGTCTTCAGTTCCTTTTGATTGCCGCAATAAATTACAAAAATGTATATATCCATAAAGAAGAATTCTTTATAGCCTATAAAATTCGTTTTAAAATAATGAGTATACTTAGGGTAGTTTCCAGTTTCGTTCCGTTTGAAAAGGTTTAATTAATAAATAATATGGCCGTATGAATGGAAGCCAGAATGCGGTTGGAGCGAACTATGACAAAGAAATACATATTTAATTATCACATTAGATGGACTTTAATAGTAATGAAGTCATGTACTAACAAAGGCTTTAGATTTTCCATAAGTAATTTTACTGTAAAAGTATTAAATTTATGAGAAACTTTCTAGTACTTTCTAACGAATTTATCTTATAGCCGGCATAATAGATAATGTATAATATTTTTATAGGTATGTATGTGACTCCTAAACGGCTAGATGGATTTTGGGATTTGTTTAGTGTTGGTTTAGTCTGGGCCTGTAGGTACGGCGTACCATACCCTGACGGAGTGTCCAGCGTGGGCACCCCAGCGACATATTTTGTTGTCGTTGGTTAGAGATTTCACTGGAGAGCATTATTGGGGTAATGCTCGCCAGTCAAGTTAGTTGGAGGGCGGTTGCCTTCCTTTGCGAGATCGTCCTCTCGCTGAAGGGGGCAAATGTAAGGTTAAGAGAGCATGTTACTGAAGCCCTCCAGCATCGTCGAAAGAGGCTTGGTGGCAGAAGTCACACGTATGGACTTCATGCTTCAACCCATTTAATAGTAGGTCCTTATAGTCGGTATCATCCGGGTCACTAGAGTGGAATGCGGTTAGGGAACGTTTAATGATCTCACTCATGGATGAGGTGGGATCGGCAGGGTTTTAGTGGGTATTCTGTTATCTGTGAGTCCCGATTGAAAAAGTCGTCTTTCGTCGGGGTGCGTAAAGGTATTTCCCACCGCAATAAAGTGTAGGTTTAGATTGATAATTCTAACCGACAAATAAACGGTTTCTCAAAATATCTCCGGAATAAAGAACTACGCGGCTGACACTACCGGGAACATTTAGTAGATATATATTAAGGCTAACTGGTGATATACTAACTTAGAGCCCAAACTTATGATATATGCATGCGGGGGCGAAATAAACATTCAGTCCCTAAAGCGATGCTATATGTGATTAAAATTTGTACAAAAACCCGTCGGTTACAAAGATTTTTTTCAAAATCTTTAGCTCTATAAAAGGGGTGTAAAGGTTATTATACAAACTTTTAACAAGTAACGATATCTATCATCTAGATTTAACAAACGATTTCAAATTAATTAAATACATTTATTTAACAATCATATTTATTTCATGCAAACGTTGATTAACGTCTAGTGTTGCGTTCAGTGGCTTTAAGAAAATTGGATATAACCCAGTTAAAAAAGTAAAGCCGTAAAAAACATGTATTCGTTAAATAATGCCAGTGTTTTCTATTTTATATATTTATAGTGAAAACATAAACTACACTCTTTCACGCATAGTGACCTAGTCAACTGTATAAAAAAATGACATTGCAAGTAAAATAAATACGCGATTATGTTTAGATATTTTGCCGATAATATATGATGATTGACACACGAGGATATAATGAAAAAATATAAAGAAAAATAACACACCGACTATATTCCGAAACTTAATTTATAAATGACATTCTGATGTCCTTCCAAGTTCCGATTTAAGTTGTTCCGGCATTTTAATTTGAATGTCAATGCTTAATAATGAGGTATTGCTATACGTTATTTAGATGTATATTGGCGAAATTCTTAAAATATAAGAAGATTGTTGTTAACAAGTTAGCGCCCGACTCTGGGTTTTATCTGATGTCAAGCGATCATGCAGTCCAAGGAGGAACGCACGCTAACCTGATAAGGGATAATTTACCACTTATCATTTATTTTTAGCATCATACCACAATGTTTTTTTTTTCTGGGAGGTATATTTTTACTGCTAGCGTTGTAATTAAATTAGCCATAATGCAGAATCCAGAGCTTCTGCTCGCAGTTTTGCCAGTATACTTCATCATTTCTCTAGGGTTTTACGCATATAGTATTCCGAATTTAAAGCCAGAAAAAGACTAGTCAATGACAAAGTCAAATAGCGTCCACCTCTTCCGTTTATCAAGACTAATGTTTTGTGGAGTAACTGGTTTCCTTTAAATATCATTACAATAATATTACATGTTTTGCTAGCCTATTTTTGCAATTTATATTTTTATATGCAATAAATTGTCTTTTTGGGTAAAAACATATACATGGCGGTCAAATGAGACCAATTAACGTAGACATAATGCCATTAATAAACTTCAATTCTGTTTTTTTTTTATTATACTGACTAACCTCTTGCAATTCGAGCTGACACTTGAAATTTATTTAAATCTTTAGTAATATTGGTGTAATAAATATACAAAAGTTTTGAAATGTCAAATACAATCATTTCCAATGTATTATACCCAATGTGCAACTGATAATATTAAAGGATTTAAGAGTTCCTTCACGCCCTAATCTGAAAAGAAGCCACAACAAAACAGTTAGGTTTTCCTTATCAGCATCACTACAATATAATATGAATTTATTTTCTTAACGTTAAAGCAATTAATTCACTTACCACACTTCATTTAGAAATATGCATTTTGTTAATAATTTGTTACATGGCTTATACTCCTATATCTCTTATCATATTTTTAAAAAGTTTGTTCTTTTTTGTTTATAATCTTAATAAAACATTTTACATCTATATTTATAAAAATCAATTGCTGTTCGCAGTTTCGCTAAAACTCGAGAACGGCTGGATTGATTTGGAATTTGGATATTGGCTTTGAATTATTTGTGGAAGTCTAGGGAAGGTTTACAACATGAGTAAATATGAAAAAAATAGTTAGAACATAGTAAAAACAACTATTTGGTTTTCCCTTAGAAACTATCCTTGCCTGTCCAACATTTGCTGTTCGTCCCATCGTTTAGATGTCAATTAAATTTAAAAGAATACTGTTGTTCTTTTCTCATTTGTTTTTGACATTTGACATTGACAGCCAACAATTACTGATCGCAAATATTTAATTAAATATTTTACGGACTTTGGCGGGAATCTGGGCATAATGGTCGGATTTTTAAATTACGTATTCTTTTTGTTTAAATAGCCTGCAATTAGCTTCCTAATTTATTGACTCTGAGGCGGTACTAAGTTTTTTGGGTCAGAACGTTAAAATGGTTTCGCTTTTATGAAAAATATATTTCTTCAAACAATATTCTTGGGTTTCCATTAGGTGCAAGCAAGCACTAGGCTGTGATTAGAGCACTATTCACACGCGAACACGCATGGCTACTAAATGGTACGCCCACTACCCTGGCATCAGTCATTGTACCTTGTTATTCACAGTAGCCAGGCAACAAACGATAGCGTGTTTTAAAAGTGAACAACCCTATGTTTTATTATAAATAATATATTACATTAGTTTTGAAGTAAAACTTCTTAAGCGTAACAAACATGTGCAGCGTTTTTCATGCTAATTAGTTTGATGGTTAGGTACTTTTAATATTTACAAATAACATGTGGCATTATTATTTGCTACTCGTCATTTAATAATTTAATATACTATTTTTCATTGAATATAAAATAAAAATTCATAAATTCTCTTTTCTAAATTTGAATTCAAAACAAAATTTATTTAACAATTTCTAATATTGACAAAAAATACCTGGCATTTTTATTTACAATTCGTGATTTGAGATTTAAATCAATATTTTTATTAATTTTCGCCACTTTTAATAATTTAATGATAATTGAATTACTAACATATCTTCCTTTTTCCCTTCCTCAAAGTCGCGAAAATCTAAAGTTTTAGATTTGTACAAATATAAACAAGATTTAAAAATTATTTTGCCAAAGAAGTTTCACTTCTGACAATGTGTACGCACCCACTTTTTATTTTTTTGTTAGTCTCATACTTTACGCTACATGTGTCAATTATTGTCGTATAAACCGTATCGTTTCTTTCATTAAATTTGACGTTTTTATAATTTCGATGATTATTTGTTATAATATTTCGTTTTCTATTTAAAATTTGATTAAAAACACGACCGAAACAAAAAAAATTCTTGGAACCACTGTTTCGACATTAGAATTTAATATTTGTCACCACTTATATGTAGTGTCCGTCGATATATTTATACCAAACGAAGAGTAAATTACTTCAAACAAGTTTTATTTACTCTGACACACACCAGGTAATGTGTAAAATGATTGAAACTATATAAATATTATTTCTAATACGTAACTTATGCGACTTAGTTTTTTGCATCACTAGTAATTGGTCGTCTTGTATCTCCTTATATAATTACTTAAACGTTTGCTTAAGTACTAGAGTATGTTACAAATCTGCTGTCGTAAACATTTTATATATCACTAGCTGTTCCCCAAGGTTCTACCTACGTAGTCTGGATGCATTTTCAGAATCAGTCTAGCAGTTTTATATATAAACACCAGCCCAGCCAATTAGTAAAGTATATTAGGATTTTTCTTTATATTATACTTATTGAGCTTTGACGGATAAACATGTGAGTTCTAAAGCCACGGGTTCGAATCCTGGGTACTAAAAGTATCTTTGTAAAACGAACGAACGAATGTGTGGTTATTTCAAATTCGCCGTTGTTTTTTTTTGCAGTGAAAGAAAATAGCATGAGAAAATTGCTTATTCCTGGAGAAATTGGTGTAAATGTAGTCCTCCAACAGATAGTGAGGCAGCGTAGTGGGTCTATGGTCTATAAACCCTATCTTCTGTAAGTGAGGGGGCTTGTGCCCAGCAGTGGATTGTTAATAGGGCGCCATTTATAATAATTATTGTCGATAACCTACTAAATTTGTTGACCATGTTTGAATGTGTATTTAATGAAGCTTGAGCGTCATAATCAATGCATTTATTAAGTAGTTAAAGTAATAATATAAGCATAAAAAGATATGATAGAAGTAATGATGAATCGAATTTTCTATTCCGTACTTTTCCATAATATACATGAAACTTGTACGAGAGATTTTTTTCTTATGATTTTGATTAATAACTTTAATAGAGTCTGATGATAACCACAGTTTTTTTTCTAGCTTCATATAAATTTAATATTTTTTGTTTGTATATAATAACAAATCATCAGATGCTGGCGCAATAAGGCGTTAATAGCTTTTGTTAAGAAACTTAAGTAAAATATTATTTATAATGATTTTAGGTTCTAGGAAACAAGTAGTTTGTGATATAAATAACTTTGTTATACGTCAATTTAAGATCTAATAAACATGTAATATATTATAACATGTAGTGACTTTTTAACTGCCATTTTTGTAATTAGATTCCTCGATCTGAAGCTTGAACGCAAATGTTCAAAAGAGAGGTTGTCTGAAAACGGCACATAATTAGGCTGATTGAAGTAGGCTTCGACCAGATCTTGCCGGTAAAATCAGTGCAAAGTAGATAAGGAACATTATATACCTCTGTTACGTAAAATAAAATAGAAAAGCCTAATTCCTTGGTATTAAAGGTAGGCATGAGTTATCAGCGCCTAGCTCTGCATAATATTTTAGAGGTCATTTAGCACAATAAGCTAAGTACCAACCAACATAAGATACCTGTACCGGAAACTTATTCACATGCTTGTGCACAAATACGAGTATACTCCCTGTAGTGATGGCCAAATTCGACTGGTTGTTTAATATGACAGATACCTTTGTGATCTTTCAAAGATAGACACTTCGCACATCAAACTGCCCAATACTACTGAATTGCTAATTTCCGAACACGACCAGTGTTAATAGAAATATCCTATAACTTTTTACTTTCTATCGATGATTTTATAGTTGATATTTCAATAATAAAATAGATTAACAACCAAAGCATGGGTAAAACGAGAAACCAATGTGAAATAATTAAGAACATTTGTATATCATATTTAACAAGAAGAAAATATAAATTGCACGTCATTTTCATACTAGATATAGCAAGTATTATCATTGTATAAAATATATAGAAAAGGCCCAACCTAATCTGCTTTAAATGGTTTTCTCAATCAATAACCGGTTTTATTGCTGCAAAAAAGACACCATAATCTAAGTATTTATTCGTATGAATAAAATGGGAATGCTTTGTTTTCCACATAAAGTGTGTCTGGCTGGAGGCTATTGAACTGGTTTTGCCCAATATTTTCTTAATATATATACCGACAGTCAGATATATATGTATATAAAAATGTATCGAAACTTTTCCCAATGTTCGGAAAGTGGATTAAAGATATATGTTTAAAATAATAAATACTTTATAAAAAAACACATACTATAAAATTTACAATAAAATATTTAAATAAATATGTGGTAGCTAACTTTTGACAATTAATATTTGTACAATTTTAACACTTGACTGCGAAATGATTTAATCGTTATTTGTATTTTAAAATAAAATATATTATATGAATACATATTTATTTAAAATCAAAAATTAGCACCTATCATATCTGTCCACATATTGAAATAATGTAATTTCTTAACAACGTAAATGGGCCGAACAATATTTAAAGTGAAGTTAAAAACTGTAAGGTTCTTGTACACTCATAGAAGCAATAAATAATTAAGCAGAGCAATGTCAAAATGAAAAACAAAATATTATTTATTCAAGTAGTCTCAAAAAGCATTCTTGAATCGTCAGTAGTTACAAAATTACCATGGGTTCGGAAAGTTGAATGCGCTGAGAAGAAACCGGCAAGAAACTCAACGGTTACTCTTTTAGAGATAGTTGTGTATGTTACAATGAGTAATATTTTGCTTCTATATGCTACTGAAACCAAGTCCAAACATTTTTAACACTCAAATAATCTTAAACATCATAATATGCCTTTAGTAAAAGTATGTATATGACATATCTCGTAAAATTATGCGGAGGCGAATCTAAAACTGATTGCGGTATCTTATTAAAAATGCGTATGCTCAATCCGACAAATGATTTCTGAAACCCGATCAAATAAATGTTCTTGTATATTGAAAAACTTGCAGTATGCTTAAGAACATACAATAGATGTAAAAACTTAATTAATGCGAGATAAATAATACGAAACAATACTATTTTTGTACTTTATTTATAAATTAATAGCACAAAAAATTTATATATTTATAATTGTCAATAATATAGTATCAGTAAATGTTACATAAAATTATATAATTCAGCATTTGAATATATATAATAACAACAAACTTTCAGCCCGCCACAAACACCATAGTAATGATATACTCACGATAACATTAATAATGGCTGATTTATAACTAAACGACTTTATGGGTTCATCATGTCAACATAAGATAAAATGTATGTATTTCAAATATGTAGTATGTTTATGTTCATTTTCTTATTAGAAGTAGTTTTTACCTTCAATTTAAGTACCTACACCACTTGTCAATCAAGTTCTATCCTATATCAAAGGTTTTCTGGAAGAAACCGCTTTTTAGGGATTCATCCTATGAATATAAGATCCATTTTGTTACTTTCCCATTCTTTTCGGTAAAAATTCAATATCAAGTACGATACTAATTTAAGATTGTTTATAATAGTAATATTTGTGTTATTCTTGCTATGATGTGCAAAAACTACGTCAAATATAGTACAGTTTCCGAAGTATGTCTATTTCATTTAAGATTAGTATTTGGAAATATTTAAACTGAAGTTATTTATTGTAAACAAAAAAAGCTACTTGGCGAAATTTTGCAAGAGTTTAAATAATGTAGGAGTTTAGATTTTAAGCGTCTGAATTTCAACATTTCAGTTCAACGTACAATATTATTAATAACTTATTATTCGTTTTGTTTACACGACACGCATACCCAAAACATAAACAATATGTATTGAGGTAATATAGATAAACCGCTGTTTTTTATGAATACTCACGAAATACAAAATATTATATAAAATGATTTATTTTATTTTCAGAAAATCCAGATGTCTTTATCATTTTCATTAATGCATATCGACGTTGGGAAGCAAACGTGTGGTAACCAAACTTTAGGATAATACCACTAATACCCTAATTAGAAAAATAATTAAAAATGAAATCCACTCACAATTACAATTTCATCAAAAAACATATACACGAACAAGGAGCAAGAACAAATTAGAAATTAATATAGCACCCAGAACTAACTATGGGACCAAAAACATATTATTTGAAGGTGTACAAATCTACAATGATTTACCACATTCGGTGGTAAACAGTGAAAGTATATATAAATTTAAAAAAAATCTAGTGGAATATGTGCGCGAGAAGTTCAGTGGAGCCTCACCCTAACATTAGTTCTTATACCTATCATAGCATAATTTGATGTTACATATTTGTTCTTTTTGTCTGTGTTTTAAATTGTTTTATTTTTTATTTTTTGTGATCTTCTTTCTCATTTTTAACGTGACTTTCTTTTCTGTAATGTAATGTGTTCGACGCTTGTAAAACTTTTAAATTTGAAAAAAATTTAAAATAATGTAAAATTCTCACCTTAAGTGAACTTTATGTGTTCTTTGTTGAGAAAAAAAATAAATGTCTTTAAACCTAAAGTCGATCTATTTATCAAAAAAATATTAAT
The DNA here is from genome assembly GCA_015832385.1 of Elymnias hypermnestra. Taxonomy (NCBI): domain Eukaryota; kingdom Metazoa; phylum Arthropoda; class Insecta; order Lepidoptera; family Nymphalidae; genus Elymnias; species Elymnias hypermnestra. The sequence goes on along the minus strand of JACTOM010000045.1, from coordinate 3,150,660 downwards.
ATAGTGTCTAAAAATGACAACTCTTAAGCGATAAATACGCACGTTGTATTTATCTGATGAAAAATTTTAGATTTACGGATTACTATGTGTTGGCTTTCCAGCTTCGATATCATTATGACTTGATAATTTTTAGTAATCATAAAATAAAATATTAATAGTTGTTTAGGTTGAAAGCGAATATTGTTACTTCAATGTTGCAATAACATATATTGATCTTTTGAGAGATTTAAATATATATTTTAAATACAGCATTCTAATTGTAAAATTTGTTTTCGATTCATTATTTAAAAATCAACTACTATTAAAGGGATTTCGTTGACTAAGCAATAAGCAGTGTTTGGCTGAATTTGTCGGAAATATTGATAATGTCTGATATAGTATTGACATATGATGATAGATTAATATGATAAAGTATGACTATTTTACCTGTTACACGTTAGTATGATAAATTGTAAAGCACCTGTATATTTACATTACAGATTAAGACTAAATTATGTTAATTAATTTTTTGCTAAGTAGCTAAATCTATATACTAAAAAAAAATATCTAAAAAAATTGAAGTTAAATGTATAAATGGGTTATTTCCCTTTGATTTTGATTGAAGTATAAATATTTTAAATATATGTGTATGAAGTAAAAGGGATAAAAACTACTGATTTTTCCAAGTCTCAAAACGTAAATAAAGTTTACTTTTCTGTACTGTTCAGAACGAACGCAAAATTTTAATTTTTATAATTATTTTATGTTAAATATATTGAAAAACTTTTATGGACGTAAAGCCCTGTTAATAGAATAACCTGTGTACAAATATGGCTCAAATTTTGTGAAATATATAGCGTATTTAATTTTTATGTAAAAACAGGAAAAGCAAACCGTATTGCGAGAGGGTATGATTATAGCGGAAGCTATTTACATGACACTCCGTGGAAAATAAGGATTTCAAGTATTCAAGGCATTGTCATTCAATTCAAATACGACAAGCAATTTGTTAGAAATATACAAAGCACCAATGGTATTTCATAGAAACATTTATCAAATTGATCAAAATATTATGTAATTATTGTAAGTGAGATACCAAATACGATACTAACCATATGATAATTTGGCTTTTTAATATATTACTAAAAGCTATTGTTTGTTGTAGTTTAATTCTCGCTGCGTTATTTATTAATTATATCAATAAAAAAATATTTGGAAAATATCACATCAACGTAAAAAACGAGAACATTAAAACAATGCATAATATGGAAAAACATATAAGTTTATATACAATAGAGCTACCAAAAAAAAATACATTTAATAAAATAATAGATACAATTTTTCCTAACAAAATTTTTTTTAAAGTTTATTATAACTTAAAATATATTAGTAATGTATGCAATGCAATAGAAATTAACTGAAGTCTAAATAGTCACGATGGCAAATGAACAATAGCTGAATAAAGAATGCATTGCGATCAATTAAAATTATTATTATGTTTACCGATATAATTTTGGATTAAATATAAATTGGCTCTAAGATAAAAAAATCATTAAAATCCTTTCTGTAATACAAACTATTACTCATATCTTTTACAGTTAAACATTTTTAAGCGTCCTCTATTCAATAATTTCATATTTTTGTTAGTTTAAGAATGTTTGCTAATTATATATATATATTATTATTTTATATGTGTATTTATTATATATATTTAAGACAAGTATTTATTTTTCATTATATGGCCGCCGCATTATATGGCAATAAGGCCGCCTTTGCAAACTATCGTGCTAAATTTAAGAATGCCATAAATAAATAATTAAATATATAAAAAATCATATTAATAAAATATTATTATGCTCACATGCAAACGTTATCCGAATCTGGTACGAAAGGATATCGATGTACTTCTTTCTAAACCGTAGTGCGTACGAGGGAATACATATAAAATGCGCGTATTAACTTTCGCGTAGTGTATGCACGCTGACAGGCAAACGCGAGGTATGCGATGTCCAACCACGGCGCGGCCGTCTGTGACTGAGGTGTAAAGCGCGAACGTCGATCGTCAAGTTACCACAATCACCTGCTTGCGTCATCAGACGTCATCCATACAACTCGCCTTAACCAAAAGGAACCGATCAGTTCCTATTTCCATATACTTAATAAGTTAAACATTTATTCATTACCAGCAATGCCCTGCGGTTTCACCCGCGTAAATACCGATCTCGTGACAGTTGAAAGTTTTGTTTAACTTAGTTTTTAAATACTTCATAATATAATCAATATACAGATTTTACATTACATATAGTCTCGGCTTCGCACGGGTAGAAATAAATAGGTACAGATATTTAAGTTATAAGCATGATCATTAAAACGACCACGAATTGACAAATATTATGAAAAAGTGTGATTCCTAATACTAAAACTAAGTAGCTCTGAAAAGAACTTTTTAAGTGTAGCATAAAATTGTGTTAAAATAACTCGAAATATTCAATGTCGCTTGCGTCCACTGCGTAACGAGCCGACCAGCATGTATTTTTATTTTAATTTCATGATTTCTTTTGAATGGAATATCCGATTTCAATATTTCAAAAAGTAATCATCAGGTATTGAGACAGTCTTGAATATTAAATTATTTATTTGGATAAAAATTTATAAATGGTATGGATAACACGCTCTGATTTTTATCGGCATTTCTATCAATTTGTTAAATGTAAAAAAAGTAGTAATAGTGACGTAACTATAATAGTTAGACATACGGTCTTGCGAAGTCTTTTGTTGATATTGACATATTCTATAGTATTGTCGAACATTTTTTTGTCCTATCATTAATACTCTTCCCAGCGTATGCGATGAAAGACATTTTATGGCTAACTTTTTTTACACCTACGGTTGGTTTTAATACGAATTTCTAAAGATTTCTATAGTAATCTAGTACTAAATATAGCCTCTGTTATTCAGTGATAATGCAGCTTTCTAATGAAAAAAGAATTATTAGAATCGGTCCAGTACTTTTTGAGTTTATTCGTTACATACAAATATACAAATCTTTCTTCTTTAAAATATTAGTGTAGACTAATAATACATTTTAAAATTCGTAACATACGTAGAATGTCCGACATTAATCAATTTAAAAATGATCTACAGGTGTCTATATATCGGTTCAGCAATTTTTAGCTTGATTACAAATTGTTAAAAATAAAAATGCAAAACTCTCTTCCATACCGAATAGAGAAGATGTTCATTTGTAATACTTTATTGTTTCAGAATTTCTCTATACACAACATTGACGTAGTTTTGTTTTGTGGCAGTAAACTATTACATAGTACATTTTAAAATTCGCTATAATTAAAAAGAATAATATAATAATTTGAAAAGTATTTTACAGGTATTGTAACAGTCTTTTATAAAATATTTCATCATTTAATAGAATACGGATTAATATAGAGGTATGAATAGTATGGTTTGATTATTATCGGCACTTTTATTAACTTTAAAAAGTTATAAAAATAGTTATAGTGGCATAACAACAGTAGTTAGACATGATATCGCGGACTTTTTTGTAGATATACGTTCTATAATACGGTAGAATATTTTTTTTTGTTCTATCATCAATAGTTTTCGCAGCGCACGCGATGACAGATTTTTTATAACTAATTTTTTCACACTTGGCAGGACAAGGCGCGAATGAGCCCTCGAAGGTTAGGTTAGTCTAAGTCGTTCTTTGATACTATCATCAGTCGCACATAGTATGTGGAAAAAAATATATTTGACAATACAACAGTGCTGTAAAGGCCTACTTGAAGAAAGATATTTTGAATTTGAATGAGATGCCCCCGTGAACTCTGTATCACCTTCATTTACAATTGCATCGATATACATGAAACAGAAATGCCTATTCTCACTTAGAAAGATTCAATAGATGATACAGTGAATATAAGTAACATAATGACAGTTCACTGCGTATATATATTAGAAAACTTGTTGTATGTACATAAAAACATTGACTCTTTTAATAAAAAGAGTGAATGTACATCATATAACTTACGAAACCAAAACAAACTTGTTATAAATTCTAGTAGGCTGCATAAGATTAACAACTCATTTAAGGGTAACTGTATACGTTTCTATAATAAACTCCCACAAGACGTTCTAAAGATGTCAATTAATAAATTNACTCATGCTTAGATGTGTATAAGAGACAGATTCTATAATATTGTCGAACATGTTTTTGTCCTATCATTAATACTCTTCACAGCGTATGCGATGAAAGACATTTTATGGCTAATTTTTTTACACCTTCGGTTGGTTTTAATAGGAATTTCTAAAGATTTCTATAGTAATCTAGTACTAAATATAGCCTATGTTACTCAGTGATAATGTAGCTTTCTAATGAAAAAAGAATTATTAAAATCGGTCCAGTACTTTTTGAGTTTATTCGTTACATACAAAAATACAAATCTTTCCTCTTTATAATATTAGTGTAGACTAATAATACATTTTAAAATTCGTAACATACGTAGAATGTCCGACATTAATCAATTTAAAAATGCTCTACAGGTGTCTATATATCTGTTCAGCAATTTTTAGCTTGATTACAAATTGTTAAAAATAAAAATTCAAAATGCAAAACTCTCTTTCATTCCCAATAGAGAAGATATTTATTTGAAATACTTTATTGTTTCAGAATTTCCCTATAAACAACATTTGACGTAGTTTTGTTTTGTGGCAGTAAACTAATTTAATGCTATGGAGTTCGAACCTTTAGATGAACATTTTAAAATTCGCTATAATTAAAAAGAATAATATAATAATTTAAAAAGTATTTTAAAGGTATTGTAACGGTCTTTTATAAAATATTTCATCATTTAATAGAATACGGATTAATATAGAGGTATGAATAGTATGGTTTGATTATTGTCGGCACTTTTATTAACTTTAAAAAGTTATAAAAATAGTTATAGTGGCATAACAACAGTAGTTAGACATGATATCGCGGACTTTTTTGTAGATATACGTTCTATAATACGGTAGAATATTTTTTTTTTGTTCTATCATCAATAGTTTTCGCAGCGCACGCGATGACAGATTTTTTATAACAAATTTTTTCACACTTGGCAGGACAAGGCGCGAATGAGCCCTCGAATGTTAGGTTAGTCTAAGTCGTTCTTTGATACCATCATCAGTCGCACATAGTATGTGGGGAAAAAATTATATTTGACAATACAACAGTGCTGTAAAGGCCTACTTGAAGAAAGATATTTTGAATTTGAATTTGAATGAGATGTCCCCGTGAACTCTGTATCACCTTCATTTACAATTGCATCGATATACATGAAACAGAAATGCCTATTCTCCCTTAGAAAGATTCAATAGATGATACAGTGAATATAAGTATGTATCTTTTATAACATATTCATCTTACGCAATTTAAAATTTACAAAATTCGTATATATTTTGTTTATTTGAAAGCTTATTGAAAGATCAGCAGTGTACTCAATAAATAAATTTATGAACGCATCCATAAATAATTGACAACCAACAAATATACCGATTCCTTTGTCATAGTGACACTGTTTTGCTTTTGTAAAAACTAGATACGCGATAATACGAATATTACGGATATATCTATTAGAAATTATTATTCAATATATTAATTTGAACGTACCCGATTTTGCCATACCTACTGGACGAACATCAAGTATTTGACAGGTAGGAACAGTTTTATGTGGGAAAATGAAATTGTTGGTTTTACTCATAATTTATTCACATTTTTTCACTACTTAGCTTAGCTTGGTCCTTTAGAAATCGTTCACTACTAAAACAAGCAAAACTCACCACTTAAATTTACAGTTACATGAAAAATAATACACACACGAAGAAGGTATTTATTATTAATCATTTAATTTATACGCAATGAAGGGTCAAAAACTCTACGTATAAATAAAATTGTCTTTTTTTAATATCAAATATTCGTAGTTTTAGAAAATCTAATTTTTAGATATTTCTATTTGTTCCCTCTAATCTAATAAATGGCTCAATTTTATTGGACGGGACTTTCACTGATATAGAGCTGCTGTGAAACCCTACTTTTTATGTAGAATATTATCTGACTACGGGAATTTGATTTTACTTTTAAAATTCCAATTAACTGGGGTTTTTTTGACAGGACTTTTGTTATTGCTAGATAATGTTTTACTCAGAGGTTTCAACGAGAAGGAAGTTACATTAAATATTAGTTTACCTAGTACCTCCATAAATAAGAAAACCCTTTTTAATGTAGATACTTAAGTCACTTATGAAACGTAAACACTGGTTACCAGTTTTATAAGTTAAGTGGTGATAATAACGAAAGTTGAGCCACTAAAACCTTCACCTAGATGCAAGTCATGATTAAGTAATATTGTTCATAGTCTTACTTTTATTTTATTCAATTCCTACTATTAGTTCACACTTGCCCTATACCGCTATCGCGAGGTAGCGATTGACAATGCAACAAATGACGATTTGAAATGATACATTTAACGATGGTAATTTATCAATGTTTCTATTGCTTCGGCCAAGTATCATATATATATATATAATTGTATATAATTAGCTACTCGTAAAATTGAAATGGTTTTTATAACTTTTTTTTATATTGCTGCTCATATTTCAAATAAGTTTTTACTAAATGAATGTTTATCCCGTAACTTATTCAGAAAAAACTATATTTTGTTACTTTTGTCAATTTGTATTAAATAATCTACTAAACATCCGGATTGTTAACTTTGGAAATTTCAAATATAGCATACATTTGTTTGCAAAATTTCAATGGAAGTATAAAAATAAGCGTAAATATATAAGCTTAGATTTTTTTTTTGGTTTTTCCGTATCAACGAGAAAATAAAAAAAAAGAAGCAAATAGATAAAGAAATTAACAGATTATAAAAACATTAATTTCAAATAACAGATACACCTTAAGATGAGTAATTAAAAATAATTTATACATGATAAGGTTTTATGAATCATTTATTTGTGAATTCGGTCTTTCAAGAAAGTATTAGTCATACGACAACATCGTTTTACTGTCAACTTAAAGAATTAGTATAATTTTATCTATATTGATAACATGAGATAAGCTTACGATTTAAACTAAATTACAGATAGGACGTGTCATCTATAATATAAAAATGAATCGCAAAATGTGTTGGTAAGCGCATAACTCAACAACGCCTGGACCAATTTTGCCAATTCTTTTTTTTTAATGTTCGTAGAAGTCGAAGGATGGTTTTAACGGCGAAAAATGTTCGAACAATTGCAGGGGAAAACCCTAAAAATAGCCCTTTTTTGTTTCCCATACAAACGTTTACTAACTAAAATGTAGAGTCAATTTGACCTTTATTGCTATTCAATAAAGTTCATAATAAATTACAAGTAGTCACTGTTGTCAAATCAATAGAATAGTCACAACCCGACCAAATTTAATAGTCACAAAAATGTAAGAGTTATAGATATTTCGTGCTGGTGTAATTTCATTTCGAAAATCATTCGTAAAACTGAAATCTGCCACACTTAAAATCATTTTGATGTACCGATGATATATTTTTTAAGCATAATATTTAAGCTATATGTTTGGAAAAAAAATAACATTACCTAGGTTAAAAATGGGTGATATAAACAAAAATGACTAATGTAAAGTTTCATGATTACATTTTATTGGCAAAATACAATATAAACATTGAAATAACAACTAAAAAATAAATATTATTGTGACAGGATGTTGTCGTGTGTTATTTACAGACTAATTTCTTACGTCTACCCTGCAAACATCTCTCGAGTTGGAATTTTAACATGAATTTCGTATAAAAACATCATTGTATCGAAACTTTGTATTTGGTTTTAAAAGAAAAACGTTTATTTAGGAATTTAAAAGACATATAACACTATGAAACAAAATAATAAAATATACTGACATAAAATAGTTGTACCATGATTTTGCTATTTTAATTCTCATTTGTACACATCTTTGGCATTTAAAACAAATAAAAATTGCAAATATGGTATCAAAGCAATGTATTCATTGCGGTAAGAACATTTGTAAACTAATACCACATCCGTATTTTTAGGGTATATAATTTATGAAAATTAAAATACAACAATGACGTATTTATTACACAATTAGGTAAAGTTCGCAATAGGAAATCAAATAAATGACCAAATCATTATAGTAAAAAAGTAAGTAGCAGCCCATTAACGTCCCACTGCTGGGCACTGCCTCCTCACTCATATGAGAGAGGGTTTTAAGGCATAGACCCACAACGCTGCTCTACTGCGGATTAGCAGGCATAGTACACAAGTGCACTCTCTATTCCTTTATTCTCATAGTCCGGCGCCGGATCGACAGCTTAATGAGCTTTCCGAGGCACGGGGGTGGATCACACCGCCAATTTTTTCCCAACTTAAGAAACAAATATTAAGAAAATCTTAATAGAAAACTCAATATTGATTTCGTATTGGCCCGACCCGGGACTATAGTCGAACATGCTAAACACTAGACTAATGAGGCAGTTCATCATCAAATCATTATAGACTAATAGGATAATCTTAAATTACCACTTACCAATTGATTGGGTATCACAGCAGCGACAAATGTCGGATTGAGATTGATTTACTATCATCTGTAAGAAAAAAAACAAGTGTAACAACTGCTTCTTAATTAATTTGGAAGATTGTGGGGACGGACAATTACTACAGTTATAGGACGCTTCTTTAGTTTATCACAGGAAGTGTCATGAGATATTTATAGATACTAAGAATGAGCGTCTATTAAAACGAGTTCAAGTTATTCGTACTTTATAAAGAAGTACATTAATAAAGTTTTGTCCCGTATTAGAGAACGCAAGATGTAGTGAATCTATCAGGATAGTATCTTTTTGAGGTACAATTCATCTTTGTTAATATTATAGAATTATTTGGAAGTACACACAATACTAGCTATGCCCGGCGGTGTCATACATATTTCACGTTCTTGCAAATATGGCAAAAAATGTGTAAAATTGTCTATTTTGGATCGTTTCCATGGACTTCAGTCACATACTACACGTAGAGAAGCTTCATACATAAAGGTGTGCATGTGATTTCTATAATACGCAAACTAAAAAATTTGGCATTATATATTTTAGTTTTAATACACTCAAATCCCTCCTTAACGTAAGCGTAGGCTCTTTATTATTTGCTTCTGTAGTAAAAATTTAGGTTAGTTTTGCAAATTTTTATATTTAGAACATTAAGTAAGTTAAGTTTCCAACTAATATTACACTAGGCATTAATATACTCGGGACAAATAGCAAAGGTGTTTTTCTTTTGTACAAAATGCAAGTTCAATTATAAATTACACACTTCTAGATTTTACGCCCTTAGCACCCGGCATTCCCGTAAATAGTTACTATTAATTCGTGTCTACAATTAAGCCAAATTTTAACAAATTAACAGCATTATATACATGGTAAAACATAAAACAGAAAAGTCCAATACGTCGACAATTTATTAAATTTTACAATGGGAAAAAACTGCCCGACATATTGAATAATTAGTGCTCATGTATGCTGAAGAAAGTGGAGAAAGAACGCGCTTCATTAAATTGCGCATTCACAATCAAATTGCTCGTAGGGTTGGTGCAGATGGGAATATGCACGGCTTTTCTTAGGCATTTTACTGTTTGCCAAGTTGAAATCCAATCGGCATTCCTTACGAGCCCGTTTAGCAATTTTAGTGGGACTAGTTTAGACGTTTAACATAACTAGATTTTCTGGCTTCCTTTACAGGTTTCAATGCTATAATTTCACAGTAGATATGAAAAATGTGTAGCATATATATTTTTATTGCTGACAGGTTAGTGCCAGACTATTATCACACCTGATGGTTTGGCGATGATACAGTCGAAGATAGTCGCTCTATCCAGGAGGCTAAATCGCTAACGACATTAAAAAAAATTATTAAAGGAACACTATCCCTTCGACTATGATCTTAGAACTTGACGACAATATATATATACGAGTATGTTCACATTTTATAAATCTATGTATGTTATATATATATTACTTTATTTATATATTTATTGTATGGTTATTTTTTTGCCTACCTCCTATATTACTTTCAGCTTTTCTTAACCCAAGATTGTCTGGAAGAAATCGCGATTTAGCGATAAGTCCGCCTATTGTACTTTGATTTCTCTTATATTTAAGTTTATTTATTTGTATGTTATTATTGTAGACGTGCAATAAACTGTATAAATGAGATAGAAGCGCGCTAATCTTGTAACTGGTAATTTACCTCTTATGCTTTTTACACAGCGTCGTATGGGTACAGAAATCTCTTGCTTGGCGGTACACCTTTGCTAGTATGGTGGTAATTAGAAATCAGACAAATTAGAAAATGCAATTTTCTAAATTCGTCTTACCGGAGATCGAACCCGAGACCTCTGCAAGCAAAGCGAGTACTCACACCACTTTGCTAGCCAGGCCGTCTAACACGCACGTTAATAACTGTCTGACAGACATCTTGTAAATATGTTATATATATATATATTTGTTTTACTATTTATACTAGATCGGGAACTACGTAGTACTGCTACTATGATATTGTAACATAAGGGAGTTTTCTATACACCAACTGTAAAATAGTCTTGTTTATATTCCGTAATAAAACAATTTGTAAACATGTTTTTTTTTCAATAGTTCGTGTTCAGATTTTCAATAGACAGTAAAAACCTTTTTGAAATGAAGGTAAACAAATTTCGGATGTAACGCGTGATTAGCACCACGAAGATGTGCAGCGGTATTGTATTGAGACTTCAATAAATTATTTGTATGAATTTTTAAGATTTTAATGACAATTAAATTTATATTTTCCCATTTCCCTCCCTTTAAATCTCGGGAATCTAAAGTTTTAGATTTGTTTGCCGAAGAAGTTACACTTCGGACTTGTACTTTGTACGCACGCACTTTAAATTTTTTTTAAGCCTCATACCTTAAGCTACATGTGCCAATTGTTCTCGTTTAAATCCCATCGCTTCTTTCACTAATGTTTCATTTCCTACTTTTGACATTATCGAAATTATAAAAATATTTTATCAAAATGACAATTGATGATTGATTTTTTCTAATTAAAATTAAAACTTTAATCAATTAATAATCGTATTTCGAAAAATTGTACGACGATAATTTTGAAAGCTTACATAAAAAGTTTAATGGTCTCTTTCTAAGGGTTTTAAGAATAACGTTAAGGATAGATGACGTGGGAATAGACTTCAATTTTTATTTAAATTACTTACGTGAACCTAAACTATTAAATGTTTTATTAAGTAATATGTATTCATAATCTAATTATTTACACGTTAATAACAAATTAACTATTCCAGTAATAGACACGATGAAGCATATTTATAAAATCTGTAAAACTGTTTTCAATTGCAGCCTACAATTTTAAAATGCATTCATAATTACGTATTCAAAATCTACACATACACACACGTTTTATAAAACATGTACGTGTCATTTTATGTGCGTTTAAAAGGTCAGCCGTGCTTTATTTAACATGAATGGAGCCAAATTGGTGCATTAATAATTTTTAAAGGTTGTTTTCTCAGTATATATATTTAGTGAATAGGACAGAAAGTTGCAAGTAATATAAAAGCAATATTTTAAAATCAATTCATTGAAAGAAACCTTTAACGTGACGATTCAATAATGGAGCTGTAAAATTTTAATCCACTGTCAAATTTTGAGAAACTTTTCGAACACAGTAACAAAAAGGCACTTTACCTTCGCTTTACCTTGTTATTTTAAAAGATACACTATTAAATTTATTAAAATATAATGCGGTTTTTATATAGCTATAGGTTTCCAAAAGATGAGTATGCGTTTTTTTGCTGAAAGGTCAGGTCTTGACTGTTATCTCACTTGATAGTAAATAGTAATACATTCTAAGATGCAAGTGTGCTAACTTGATAAGAGGTCATTAATCTCTACAGGTTTTTACACAGTATCAAACTAGTACACCATTTTTGTGCTTGGTGGTACAGTTTTTGAGGTTGGGTATTAACTAGCCCTGAAATGGTCCAATTCCTTATATTTGCTTTACCAGTAATTAAACCCAGGACCTCTGTTTGTGAAACAAGTATTCCCATAATTGCACTAATGTGACCGTAAGTTATGTAAAAATAAATGGTCACATTAGCCAAGTGATTAATTTTATTGTGGGTTGTTAAACCTACTTGAATAAAGAATATTTGTATTTTAATTTCATGTCTTTATTTAATTTTTACTATATCAGACATAATAGTTTTGGAACTACACTAATGATGTCAAAATAACTCAAAATTTTGCAAATAGGAATCCCTTCGCAACATGACAGGAAGTATGTATGAATTTGAAACAACTCTGCCAATTTCCAGTATTTGTAGTGTAATAGAGAAGTATTACTGTAAAAATACAAAAGTGTTTACTCATATTTAATTATATTCTACAACTGCTCAAAATTTGTTGAACCTATATGGAATAAACAGAGACAAAATTATTTATTTGTATAGGGAGAAAATAATTGGTATTCATACTTAAAATCATTAAATATTTCAACTGCAATTAATACAGTTGAAATATTTATTATTATAACATTACAACCATTATGTTTGTAATGTTATGTATAACAGTTGTATTTTATTTAATGACTGATAAATTTACATAACACAACAAATACAGAATTGATGGTATCTACATATTACCAGTCAAATTGAATTTTAGGCATTTTTGTAAAATTGATGATTATATGACCTCATTTATCAAAACTATTTTTTTAAGTTATTATCTATTAAAACATGGCGCATCAAACCATATAAATCATAAAAAAGGTTGTACAAATTTAAAATTTTATACTTGACTCTTTGAATATAGGGGCAATGAAAGAATCTCAATAAATTGGGTCTTGTGAGTTTATTAAGACCAATAATGTAAACGATGATACAAAGACCACCAGGTAAACTTGTTTATTATACAAATTTAAAAATTCACATAAGTTCATCAAATATACAATAAATTACCTACTTTTATACCAACTATCATGGTGTGTATATTTGTTGCTTAATAAAAACATAGTTTTACAGAAATACCAATAACTATCCATGGTTGCCCACTTGTAAATAAATCTATAATAACATCCAGTCTCCAAAAAACCCATCAATAGGTTACATAACGTTATCACTAACAAATAAATATATTATATTAACCGCCCCTATGAATAAAGAGCCAAGTATAAAATCCTATTTTTTTAAGAAATTATTTGTTACTGTAATACCTTTTGTAAAAATGATATATTTTTGAAGCATCATGTGAAATATCATATGATATATAGAGTGACATCATCATGGAAATAACAAAAAATCGAAAATGTAGAATTTATTCTTTATACTTAAAGGTGTTGTCCGTCGTCAGTATAGTCCCTCAATTTGCAGGAAATTCTGTGACAGATTGAATTGTCTTTTTATACCATGTATTTTATAGCATATTAGGATGAGTTCAGTCAAATGAGTTGAGAGTTCCAATAAAATTGATAATGTTACACAAAAGTGGATTAAATAAAACTAAATTTCTGAATTAAGAAATGAAAGTAGTAAAGTGTTCTATGAGCACTTCAGGGTTATACATCAACCTGTAATATTGAACTATAACCCAGTAGACTGTACATATGTTACCCAGTATAAATTAAAGAATTCTCTCCTAAATGAAAAGGAATATTCTCTTTTCATATATGTAGGCAACAAACTACAAAGGTTGTACATATTTTTAAGATTAAGATGTTTTTTTTAAAGCATAGGGCTATTGTCAGTAGATTGTTTTATGTAAATGTGATTTTTTTGTACTAGGATGTAGTATAAAAAAAACTGAAATATGTTTACTTTTTAATTTTTACTACTTGATATGAATACTGCTGAACACCTGTAGTGGGAACACATAAGGGTCAGCACTTCTACATATTGTTTTATTAATTTGAACTAGACTTGTCTCACTTCTAAATTTTACCTAAATTGTAATTATTTGTGCCTCATTAGCAGTCAAAAAAGTTAAAATGCTACAATAGAGCAAAATATAACAAAACAGTAAGTTGGAGGTTAGTTTCCAAACTACATTGTTAGATCATATATAATTGGGTGCAAGGTTGAATGACAAATGTGATTACTCTGAAAATTATGATACATATCATTCAACAGTTTAATATTAACTAAAAATATAATTAATATTTTAAAGTTTTATGTCTCACACTATTATTTTGAAAAATTTATGTGGTTATATCTACTAATCAATTTAAATATTATTTTTATTTAATGTTAAATCGATTAGTTACAACATAATAGAAACTCTTTGGTTTAAAACTTTCCCATTAAAACTATAGATTTAAGAATGTATTTAATATAAAGGATTTATGTAAGACTCAGTGAAAGTTGTCTCGAAATCTCTGATATGAATTTAAATGTCGTTAAAGCATTTATTACCTCAAAGAACTATAATAACATTTAGAATTTTTATGAAAACGAAAAATAGATAAGGCTACAATGTATGAAATATGTGTCACAAGATCACGGTGGGCGTGAACGGATTCCTAACATTGAAGCGGTTAATAATGATCATATATAAATTTCAGCTTACCCAATACAAGCACTGAGATTATCACTTTTGTAGTACATCACAATTGTATAATTTTTTTAAACAAAATTTATTCATAATTCAATTCAATTCAAGGCGTTTGTCACCTCTTCATTTATTACTAGGTGACTAATTTAGGTTATAAAAATAGCTGTCAACTAATTATTTTCTATATTATACTGCAATTGGTGGTATATCAACATCATTGGATATCTCATAAAATTTCTATCTTAATGATATTAATCAAAATTCCTCGCACGATAAATGCATTTTTTGTTAACAACTCCAGCACTTCACTCCTAACTTTCATGGAAAGCATATACTCTCCCAACTCCCAAGTGTGAAGTCTCCCCAGACCCTTCAATGTATCATTCAAATTGCATTAAATATATCAAAAGTTTGTAACTTAATATATTTTATTGGAAAGAATATCGAACCTCCATGTATAGATATAAAGTACATTTTAAAATAAAAAAGATTGCTGCTACTTCTATCAAATATCAGCTACTACTATTGTTATTTGATTATTTTTGTTGTTTCAAAATATCCTTTAAAATAAAACGGTAAGGTTTGATTTTATTTAACAATAGATTGTATCAAATTATTGACTATCTTTAAATTTCACAGAAAATATATTATTTTCTGTATTCTGTGATTCCAGTGTTGCCATCATTGTCAAATACAATAATATTAGAAATACATTCATATTCTGTTTTAAATAATTACTATTAAATTTTAACATCATACGTATGCATTCAAAGTACTTTCATAATAACAAGGGTATGTTTGTATAGTTAGTTTGAAACTTCAATGGTATTAAAATGTACTTTAAATTAAATAATCAAGTTATAATTGTTCGAAATAAAATTTTAATCTAGCCCTCACTAATATCATATTAAATCTTTTATAAAATATTAAACTTGTTTTGACGATTTTTATTGTTTTTGTTTGATTGTTGTTGCGAAGGGTTACCACGTCGCCTCTCTTCCCACTCGGTTTGGTGGTTCGCCATTTTTTTCACTATTCTTAGCTAAAGTGTATAACAGTGTTTTGTTTACTATGTTACACGTAACCTGAGACATATTAAAAAAAAAAAATATTTTTGTTCATGCATATTTCATTTGGTACCTATCCCAACCCTTCCCCCATTTTGACACGCAAGTTAGTATTTGTCTATGAGCATATTTTTTTTTGATAATTTGTATGGCAGATAATTTTTTTACAGCAATTATTATATAAAATTTAAAGCTATCAGTTGTGGGTCAGTTTAAAAAACAATATTCTTTCGACATGCAAATATAAATACATCTTGCACGAGTGTGTGAAAGAGAATAGTAGGCAACGTTGTTTGTAAATATATACATATATGTGTGTGTGTTATATGTTTCATAAAATAAATGTATTTTATAAATTCTATTTTCTAAATTTTAAATTCAAAAACAAAATTTGATTAATACTTTCTAATATTGACAAAAACATGTGGAATGTTTATTTACAACTCGTCATTTGAGATTTCAGTTAATTTTCGACACTTTTTATATTTTAATGATAATTAAAATTATGTAATTCCTAACATATTCTCTTTTTTCCCTCCCTCTAAGTCTCGGAAATCTAACGTTTTGAATTTTATAAATATAAACAAGACTTTAAAATTAGTTTACCAAAGAAGAGAAGTTTCGCTTCTGACATGTGTACTTGTATGCGCNTATCACTTTCACATGTTCCATCTTTTGTAAATTTAGATCCCAAGTATACAAATTCTTTCACCTCTTCCACTTGTTCCCCATCTATCAAAATATTGCCATTCATCATAGATTCATCTCGTTCTCGTTATATCTCGTTATATTTTAATGATAATTAAAATTATGTAATTCCTAACATATTCTCCTTTTTCCCTCCCTCTAAGTCTCGGAAATCTAACGTTTTGAATTTTATAAATATAAACAAGACTTTAAAATTAGTTTACCAAAGAAGAGAAGTTTCGCTTCTGACATGTGTACTTGTATGCGCGTATTTTTAATTTTTAATTTTAAGAATACACTTGTTTTTCCAACTAAAATAATGATGAATATGTTTACAGCTCCCTCTAGAACTGTTTCATTTTAAACTATACCATGGTAATTATGCTACTCGCTGATAGATGTCCGTTCCGGCTAATAATGTTAAACTATTATTATCTCAAATAAAATATTCCTTGTTATAAAATAATAATAGTAGAACAAAATAATATAGACGTGTATGTTTAAAGTACTAAAACGGAATTCCACTGAGTACTTTATTTTTATCTAAAGTCAATATCAAATTATTCAAATTAATAATTGATGCGGAAAACTCGCTTAACTGCTAATAGAAGGATGTTAAGTGATAATTTGTCATTAATTTATACGAAGGAAGTTCGGTTTTATTGTTTTAGATTAGAAATTTATTTGAATTTAGATTAAGAACCACGTTTAACAAAACGTGTTATAAGGACATGGTTATAGGCATCGGTATATTATTTTTTCTACGATATGCAAATTACAAAGATTGATATTGGGCAATAAACATGTATTATTTAGAATTATACACCCAATTAACGTTATTTATGAAATGAAGGGTTATTGAATTATATGATTACTTTAAACTTGTCAAGTGTCTAATTGAAATTAGATTAAACTACAGCAAAATACTGTAGAATTTTAGTTTTAAATAAAATTTGCAGACGAATTTCTTTTTACATTCTTTTAAAGTAATTTGGCGTATATTTATTTATCATTATTAAAAAGAGCAACATAAAATTTGGAAATAAATAGAATGTAACACAAATAACAGTATTAATAAAAAAAACAAAACGAAACTTAAATTAAAAATAGTAATTAAAAGTACGTGCGTAAAAGATACCCTTGTTAGAAGTGAAAAAAGTTTGGTAAACTAATGTTAAGTCTTTTTTATATTTATATAAATCTTATACTTTAGATTTCAGAGGCTTAGGGGGAGGGAAAAAGTAAGATATGTTAGTAATTTAATTGTCATTAAAATATTAAAAGTGTCGAAAATGAAAATAACTAAATGAAATCTAAAATTGTAAACAAAAATGTAACTTGTTTTTTGTCAATATAAGAAATTAAATAATTAAATTTTGTTTTTGAATTTAATATTTAAAACAGAGAATTAATGAATTTTTTTTTACATACATAGCATCACGTCTCATTCCCATAGGGGTAGGCAGAGACAACATCCTTCCACTTGCCACGATCCTTGCATATCTCCTTCGCTTCTTTCATTTTTATTAAACCTTTCATACAGGTTCGTCGGTTTAAAGTACTCTTGACTTACAAATTCTTTTACCTCGTCTACTTGTTCCCCATCTATCAAAATATTGGCAGTCATCATAGATTCATCTCTTTCAAAAAGCATAACTTTCATTTTGTTTACATATTTTAATTATTTTAGGCAAATTAAAATGCCACATGTTATGTGTAAATATTACCTAACCTTTAAACGAATTAGCATAAAAAACGCTGCACATCTTCGTGACGCTAATCACGCGTTTCATCCGTAAAATTTTACCTTCATGCGCCTAGAAAAGTTTTACGTCAATATTTTAAATTAAAATTATAATCAAAATTAAATAAAATAAAAATGAAAATAAACTTAGTAATAATATTATTAAATAAATCGAAGGGCACATGGCTTCCTCGTCATTTTCGTGATTGCACAATTTTCTGTAATTTATGTTATTTACTTTTTATTTTTGTCACGATGCACGGTAAGCCATTAGTTCAAAATGGAATTCCTCGGGTACTCCGACCACGCTTTGTGGATAGTGTTCTTAGATTTACGAATGCGAGTCCAAAATATATCGTTATTGCTCTCGCTGCCTTATAAAGGTTTTAATAAAATGTATAAATTGTCTTAAGCTTATGTATCTTATAGATTTAGAAAAGGCCTATGACCGAATAGTTAGGAATGAGCTGTGGTCAATGTTATCTACGTATGGGGTGAGCGGTAATCTGATTCAAGCATTGAAGTTTCTCTATGAGGGTTCTAGTGCTTGTGTCGGGGCGTACACGGAGTGGTTTCCTGTCGAAAGAGGTGTTCGACAGGTATGTGCTGCGTCACCATGGCTGTTTAACCTATTCATAGATAGCTATTTGACAGATTTAAAAGAAAGTATGTATGGGTTAAGAATTAATGAATTACTCATCAAATGATCTACGCTGATGATCAAGTAATACTTGCTTCATCCGCTAATGAGCTACAGGAGATGGTAAATATTATGAATGAAGCTTTGAAAAGGAAAGAAATGAAAGCGAATGTAAACAAAACGAAAGTTATGCTTTATGAAAAAGATGAATTGTATTTTGATAGATGGGGAACAAGTGGAAGAGGTGAAAGAATTTGTGTACTTGGGATCTAAATTTACCAAAGATGAAAAACGTGAAAGTGACATTGAAAGGAGAGTAAATGTAGGGAATATGGTAAATGGTGCTCTTCACGCCTTAATGAATAATCAGATGGTATCTCAAAGGGCCAGACTGGCTGTGTATAGAGGAGTGTTGGAGCCAACACTTATGTATGGTTTTGAAAGTTGGGTATGGCAGAAGAATCACATAAGTAAAATAAATGCGGTAGAGATGAGAGTGTTGAGAAGTATGTGTGGATTAAAACTGAGTGACATAGTAAGAAATAGTGTGATAAAAATATGTTGTGGTTTAAAAGAAGATGTAGTGACTAAAATTGAGAAAGGTATGCTTAGATGGTTTGGGTATGTAGAGAGAATGAATGAAAGGAGCATTTTAAATAAGGGCCAGGTCAAGAGTACTCTAAACCAACGAACTTGTAGGAAAGGTTTACTGAGAATGAAAGAAGCGAAGGAGATATGCAAGGATCATGGCAAGTGGAAGGACATTGTCTCTGCCTACCTCTATGGGAATGAGGCGTGATACTATGTATGTACGTATATACACAAACGTAAAAATAATTATCCGACTCTGATCACTGTGTAGTCGAACAAACAAGCAAATTCTTCGCCATATATTTTAACAACAATATTACATTTTTCAATGTGGCTGGTGGCTCAGCCAAAACGTGTCGCTTTGTATGGACACGGCTGTTTATTGTACGTGAATACGTGTAGTAACGTATAGTTTCTATATACAATATTATTATATATGTCGCATTAATTATTCGATACTTTACCTATCCAGTGGTGTAATTGAATTTTGAATGGAAGTGTTAGATATATAGCTACAAAAGCAAACGCCGATTTTGTTATCAATCGTTTTTTTTGAAGTACGGCAAAGAAGAAACGTCGAAATCTTACCTTTTTTTCCCAAGTTAAGTTTAAAGGTTCCAGATGTATTTAAAACCCGTAATGCAGAATCATTAACCGTAATTAAGTATGAATGCTTATTGAGATGTTTTTTATTATGCTTTGTTAAAAGGAACGGAGGCTCTTGTTTTTTACAATATTAAGACGATCAACAGAGATATTACACGTAAGAATCTTCTGGATATCCAAAGGTTGATGTATCCACAGACGAGTGTTGATCGACTGTGATCTTTTCATTATTGGTACTCAACATCAAAATATTCTTTATTCAAGTAGGTTTGACTGGTTTTTTTGATTGTCTATTGGTACTGAATGCACAACCGGTTTGGAAGGTAGATTATATAGACAAGATACTGGGAAGAAACTCAGTAGTTACTCTCATTACCACAGTTTTTTATAATAATGAAATTCTTATTGTAAATTGATCGAATCTGTATAAAAGTAAGTAAGCAGCTCATTAACGTCCCACTGCTAGGCACAGGCCTCCTCACTCATATGAGAGACGGTTTTTAGAGGATAGACCTTCCACGCTGGTCCACTGCAGATTGGCAGGCATAGTACACAAGAGCACTCTCTATTCCTTCACTCTCATAGTCCGATGTGACGGGAATCCGACACGACCGGAAAGAGATCAGACGCAGAACCAACGGCTTAACGTGGTCTCCTAAGGTGGATCACACCACCAGCTTCCCAACTTCGGGCAAATATTGAGAAAATCTTAATAGAAAACACAATATCCATTTTTTTATTGGCCCGACTCGGGACTCGAACCCAGGACCTCAGGTCTGTAGACGAACATGCTAACCACTAGACTATCACCACCACCAGAATCTGNGTTCCTGGACCAAATCCAGGACATTTTAAATAAGAGCCAGGTCAAGAGTACTCTAAAGCAACGAACTTGTATGAAAGGTTTAATGAGAATGAAAGAAGCGAAGGAGATATGCAAGGATCGTGGCAAGTGGAAGGACATTGTCTCTGCCTACCTCTATGGGATTAGGCGTGATACTATGTATATACACAAACGTAAAAATAATTATCCGAATCTGATGACTGTGTAGTCGAACAAACAAGCAAATTCTTCACCATATATTTTAACAACAATATTACATTTTTCAATGTGGCTGGTGGCTCAGCCAAAACGCTTTGTTATAGACACCGCTGTTTATTGTACGTGAATACGTGTAGTAACGTATAGTTTCTATATAGAATATTATTATATATGTCGCATTAATTATTTGATACTTTACCTATCCAGTGGTGTAATTGAATTTTGAATGGAGGTGTTAGATATATAGCTACAAGAGCAAACGCCGATTTTGTTATCAATCGTTTTTTTATTTGACGGTTTTTTTGAAGTACGACAAAGAAGAAACGTCGAAATCTTACCTTTTTTTCCCAAGTTAAGTTCCAGATGTATTTAAAAGCCGTAATACTGAATCCGTACTTATAAGTATAAATGCGTATTAAGATGTTTTTTATTATGTTTTGTTAAAAGGAACGGAGGCTCTTGTTTTTTACAATATTAAGACGATCGACAGTGATATTACATGTAAGAATTTTCTGGATATCCAAAGGTTGATGTACCCAAAGACGAGTATTGATCGACTGTGATCTTTTCATTATTTGTACTCAACATGAAAATATTCTTTATTCAAGTAGGTTTGACTGGTTTTTTTGATTGTCTATTGGTACTGAATGTACAACCGGTTTGGAAGGTAGATTATATAGACAAGATACTGGGAAGAAACTCAGTAGTTACTCTCATGACCACAGTTTTTTATAATAATGAAATTCTTATTGTAAATTGATCGAATCTGTATAAAAGTAAGTAAGCAGCTCATTAACGTCCCACTGCTAGGCACAGGCCTCCTCACTCATATGAGAGACGGTTTTTAGAGCATAGACCCTCCACGCTGGTCCACTGCAGATTGGCAGGCATAGTACACAAGAGCACCCTCTATTCCTTCTCCACTCTCATAGCCCGATGTGACGGGAATCCGAGACGACCGGAAAGAGATCAGACGCAGGACCGATGGCTTAACGTGCTCTCCGAGGCACGGGGGTGGAACGCACCACCCATTTCCCAACTACGGGCAAGAAAATCTTAATAGAAACCTCAATATCGATTATTGAATTGGCCCGACCTGGGACTCGAACCCAGGACCTCATGTCTGTAGACGAACATGCTTACCACTAGACCATCACCACCACCAGAATCTGTATATTATATAAAACTAGATTCAAATACAGGCGTTTCGTCCATCAAGTAAATTTTTATTGCGTCTGCTTCGTTTATTTAAGATATCTCCTAGAATATTTATTTAAATTTTATGAGATATACGATCAAAATAATGTACATGAAAGTTTTAAATTAAGTAGGATTAACACTGTACCAGTCTCTATAACTCTAATTGTACATGACTATTTTCTTAAGAAATAAATTGCGTATAGTGCGTTATCCATAAGAAATAGATATATGCCTCTGAGTACTTTTTTGTAGATCTATAGATGAGGAATTATCCTAGTATATTGTCTTGTTATACTACGAAGGGATTAGGAAGCTTTTTTGATGAAATTTCTCATATGGCATGATTTTTTCTTACACTTTCAATAATTGTTCTTATATTTTAATCAATTTACATAAATCCTTTACAAATATGTACGAAAATCTACTGGTGAAAAGCGTTTGAAAATCCGTGCCGTAGTTATGAGTTTATTGCGATCAGACAGACGCAGTGGAAAACTTTGTTTTTAAATATGTAAATATATCACCTAATTAAAAGAACCGTGATGGTCCTATAAACTAGCACATTGATTCTTATTAAAAGTAATGAGATTCGAACCCTGGATTGGCAACACTGAGTTTTCTTTGTATAACTTAATGTTGATCATCGTTGTGATTGAAGGAAAACATCACACAAAAGATATGTGTATTCTGCTAACTTGCAGTGGGACAGCGTGGTGGGTCTATGCTCTAAAAACCCTATGTCTAATTATTGAAGAGACCTTTCTTCATTTGTTGTTTGATAATAGGATACCTATTTACTTAATAATAAAAATCATAACATATTCTTGCACATTTTCAACTTTTTATAGATTAAAATAATTATTTTTAATTATAACAAACATAACAATCAGAAGTTGGAAAGGTTAATTATATATTATTAGGTTTAAATAAAATGTAATTATAAAGTTTGAATGTATCAACTATTCGCGAATCGAGATTACATTTAACAAGTTTCTCTTAGTTATATTGTGTTGATACATAAAGTTAAATGATTTCTTAGTGCTCAGTTGAAATCGTTGTAATACCAATGATATTTACAAACTTCGATCGCACGATTGATCTTGCGGAATAGATTTCTGTGTAACCGGGTTATTAATATAGAGGCATACTTTATGGAATAGTTTAGATTTTAATCTTAATAGAAAATCGATTTTGATGTACTACATCAGAATTTTAGTCGTGTCACGACAGAAGAGTCAATTAGGTCTCTTTATGTAGTAATACAAAATTAAAGTCCATTTTTGCGCCATTTAGCATGAACTTTATAAACGCATGACATAGAAAGGCTGTATAATTTTTCGCCAAATAAATATAATTAATGAGTTAATACTTCACAAAAGTGCATTAATGTTAAGTGCTATTTACGATCGAGATCGAGTGGTGAGAAATGAGCTGTGGTCAACGTTATCAACCTATGGAGTGAGCAGTAATCTAATTCAAGTATTGAAGTCTCTCTTTGAGGGTTCTAGTGCTTGTGTCAGAAAAAACGGGGCGTACGGAGTGGTTTCCTGTCGAAAAAGGTGTTCGACTGGGATGTGTTGCGTCACCATGGGTGTTCAATCTATTCATGGATAACTGTTTGACAGATTTAAAAGAAAGTATCATGATCAAGTAATACTTGCGTCATCCGCTAATGAGCTACAAGAGATGGTAAATATTATGAATGAAGCTTTGGAAGGGAAAGGAATGAAAGTGAATGTAAACAAAACGAAAGTTATGCTTTTTGAAAGAGATGAATCTATGATGAATGGCAATATTTTTATTGATGGGGAACAAGTGGAAGAGGTGAAAAAATTTGTATACTTGGGATCTAAATTTACCAAACATGGAACATGTAAAAATGAAATTTAAAGGAGAGTGAATGCAGGCTATTGCCTGCATTCACTCTCCTTGGTAAATGGTAAATGGTGCCCTGCGCGCGTTTATGAATAGCCAGAGAGTGTCTCAAAGGGCCAGACTGGCTGTGCATCCAGGAGTGTTGATGCCAACATTTATGTATGGTTTTGAAAGTTGGGTATGGCAGAAGAATCACATAAGTTAAATAAATGCATATTAATGATCTGTTCTTGCCCGTTATATTTGGATACGCGGACGACAGCACCGTTGCAGAGAGATACATTTCCAGTTCCCGTGCAACTTGCACTGACATTTACAACCAGAGAGAGGCGATGATAGAACGCATCAACTCAACATTAAAAAGAGTGTCCGATTGGGGCGAAGCCAACCAGGTTGAGTTCAATGCTACCAAAACGCAAGCGTGTTTATTCACCGCTAAAAGGAGTACGTTTCCCTTCACTCCTACTTTCCGAAATATGTCTGTTCCGATTCCCGACAGTATTAATCTCCTTGGTGTAAACTTATCTCCCACACTTAACTTCCGGCGATGCATCGGATCCAAAGCTCAAACTGCAGCAAAAAAGCTTGGTGTCCTTAATAAGATCAAACATTACTTCACGCCGGAACAGCTTTCGAACCTATACAAAGCTCAAGTTCGATCATGCATGGAGTACTGTAGCCACCTTTGGGACGGCTCAGCCAAGAACCAGCTTGATGCTCTGGATTCGGTGGATCGCCGGGCCAGGAGACTCATAGGCGACAAAAACCTCGATAAGAGAATGGCAAGCCTGCAACATCGACGCAACGTTGCCTGTCTGTCGGTGTTCTACAGAATTTATTTCGGAGAGTGTGCGCAGGAACTGTACGATCTTGTTCCTCCGTCGCCTTTTTACTCTAGAACATCAAGGCACAGAAACGATTGGCATCGGTACATAGTGGACATCCCACGACTCCGTACCAAGCGTTTTTCCCAATCGTTTCTGAACCGCACCGCAAAGGAGTGGAATGCTTTACCAGCTTCCGTGTTTCCTGACTCCTACAATCCGGGTACTTTCAAATGCAGAGTGAATAGGCATCTCCTTGGCAAGCGCGGTCCACCCTAGGCTGCATCAATACTTAACATCAGGTTTGATTGCAGCCAAGCGCAGGCCTGTTACAAATAAAAAAAAAA
>JACTOM010000045.1:2903911-3125162 GCA_015832385.1 Elymnias hypermnestra | reverse complement strand
CAAGGCGAACGTTCCTGGACCAAATCCAGGACATTTTAAATAACGGCCAGGTCAAGAGTACTCTAAACCGACGAACTTGTATGAAAGGTTTAATGAGAATGAAAGAAGCGAAGGAGATATGCAAGGATCGTGGCAAATGGAAGAATGTTCTCTCTGCCTACCCCTATGGGAATGAGGTGTGATGCTATGTATGTATGTATGTATGTTATTTACTGTAAGTTATACCTGCCTCATTGGTCTAGTCGTCATCTTGTTCGGCTACAAATACAAGGTTCTGGGTTCGAGTTTCGGTTCGAATTCATATTTTAATATTGAGTTTTTCATTACGAAATTCTTAGTTATTCGCCCCCGTGCATCGGAGAGCACGTTAAGCCGTCGGTGCTGCGCCTGATCTCGTCTCGGATTGCCGTCCCATCTGATTATGAGAGTGAACAAAGAGAGAGTGCACTTTTGTTAGCACTTGTGAGTGCATACATTTGTGCTCTATGCATGCCTACCCGCAGTATGCTCTAAAAACGGTCCCTGCCATCACTAAGGAGGCCTGGGTCCAGCAATGGAACCTTTTTTTATTGCTGACAGTTTAGCGCTTGACTGTGATCTCAACTGATGGCAAGTAACGCTACATTCTAAAAGGGAAGCATATGGTTTCTACACAGCATCGTACCGGAACACAAATCTGTTTCGTTTGGCGGGACGACTTCGCTGGTAGGGTGGTAACTAGCCACGACTAAAACTTCCCACCAGTCCAGCCTCAGATAAATTAGAAAATACGAATTTCTAAGCTCGCTCTACCGGGGTAGGGCGAATTAGTACCGGGGGTCTGAAACCGAGGCCTCTGTTAGCAAAGCTAGTACTCGCACCACTGCGCCAGCCAGGCCGTCAAAAAGGCCGTTTACCTTACTTTTTACTATCAGTTACAAAATATTTATTTGAACTCTAATTTGGATAATATTTATAAAGGAAGATTGTAAACTAATAGAAGAAATTGAAAAAGTGTAAAGATTATCGTGCTGTATTTATGAGTAAGCAAATATTAGCAATGTCGGCGATGGGTGAAGAAAAAAAAGGAAAGGCGTTATTAAAAATCGAATCAGGTTGTTCAATACGCAAAGCAGGGTGAATAGACATATAACTGAAGTTCTATTTAAAAGCACTTTACTATTTCGATACGATTCCGCGTAGGAACTACAGGTTTGTAGATGTTTTACCTTGAGACAATAGTGCGCACGTCCTTGAAGATGTAAGATCTCTCTGGAACGTACTAGAGTAGGAAATTAATGACGATCTATTTGTTTTGGAAAATAGTTAGATGACAATAAAAAAAATTAAAAGTGCGTAGTAAGCAACTTCTGTGGCAAACTAATTTTCAAGTCTTGTTTATATTTATACAAATCTAAAACTTTAGATTTCCGAGAATTAGAGGGGAAAAGGAAAATATGTTACGAATTTAATTAATTTAATAGTCATTAAAATATTAAGTGTCGAAAATGTAAACAAATAATTTATTGAAATCTCAAATGACGAATTTTAAATATAAATACCACGTGTTTTTTGTCAATATTAAAAATAATTAATTAAATTTTGTTTTTGGATTGGTAATTAAGAAATGAGAATCTATGAAATATTAATATTTTATAAAACATGACGAGTGGCAAATTAAAATGCCACATGTTATCTGTAAATATTAAAACTACCAAACCTCCAAACAAATTTGACGGCCTCGCTGGCGCAGTGGTGCAAGTACTCGCTTTGCTAGCAGAGGTCCCGAGTTCGGTCCCCAGTAGGGCGAATTGAGAAAATTGTATTTTCTAATTTGTCTGAGTCTGGTCGGGTGGGAGGCTTCGGCAGTGGCTAGTTATCACCGTACCAGCAAAGATGTACCGCCAAAACAAAGATATTTGTGTCCCGATACGATGCTGTGCAGAAACCGTAAAGGGAATATCGCCTCTTATCAGATTACTGCGCTTCCATCTTAGACTGTATCATCTCTTACCACCAGGTGAGATCATAGTCAAGCGCTAAACTCTCAAGTAATAAAAAAATAGCATTAAAAACGCTGCACCTCTTCGTGACGCTAATCACGCGTCTCATCCGTAAAAATTTTGCCCTCATGCGTCAAAAATGATTCCGATTCAAAAATAATAAATTTCCTTTTACTTAGAGCTATGGTACCATCGCTAATGGCAAATAGACTTTTGATCGTTATTTGTTATTACAATACCTTTACTCGTGCAAAATCTAAAAATATTATTATGTAAAAAACTTAGTTTTTTATTGAAACACAAATTTAATAAACTTCTTTAAAACGCCGTTTAATTTTTTCTGTCATCAAGTTTTTATTTCAATACAAGAAATAAAAACAAACTTAAGAAGGTTAAGAAGGTTCAGAAATCATTTTATCGGGTTGAGCATACGCACCTTTATTAAGACACCTCAACCAGTTTTAATTTTGCCTCCACAAGTTTATACCTTTTGTAAAACCTTTTACTAAACGCGTATTATAATGTTGAAGATTATCTAAACGATAGAAATGTTTGGAATTGATTCCAGTTGCAGAAGCATCTTTAAAAGAGTAACCGTTGAGTTTCTAGCTCGTTTCTTCTCACGGACTCAACTTTCTGAACCGGTGGTAGATTTGTTACCAACGGACAGATTACTGACAATTCAATAGTGTTTTTTGAGCCTACTTGAATAAAGAATATTTTGATTTGATTTGATACAAAAACTATATTTAAAGGAATAACCGTTGAGTTTCATACTGGTTTCTTCTGAGCGGCATCAACTTTCCGAACAGGTTGTAGACTTGTAACCAACGGACAGACTAATGACGATTCGAAAGTAATTTATGAGCCTACTTGAATCAAGAATATTTTGTTTTTGAATATTGATAACACATAATTAACATCTCTGAAAATTATTTTGTATTCGGTTAACCGTGATTGTTTTTGTTTCTCTTACACACTTATGTTCAATGAATTTATTATAAATGAAAGCTCTGAACTTCGAGCTTCTAAAGCTTCGAGGCCCGCGACACAAGGAAACTGAAGGCGTCAAGGAGTTTCTAGTATTTTAATTAGTTCTCATTGTATTATTTAATACATAAATGAATGAAAAGAATAAGGAGGTAAATATAACGTCAGCCATCCTTATTAACGTTTCTCTTAATGTATTATGTTTATTTTAACAAGACCTTTTTAATATCGGGTAAGAAGGTCCAAACATGTATATTTTTTATCAGTATAATCTGGCAACGACGTTGATATAGCACGTATGAAAGACGTGAATGTAATATGTGTTTATAAAGCTTATCAATTGATTATCACCACGTACTGTCTTATTGTGATAATGAATTTAGAAGAATAAATATATGAACTAATTATCTGTAGTATACTATTCGAGGGGTTAAGGGATAATGAGACTTGATTTATTGGAGTGAGGTCATATTATACTTTAGGTTACTCGTTATATCTAAAAAAATCGCTGTTCGCTGGTCTTAACTGAGGCTGATAAGTTGCAACCATAACTAAAATAAATAAGAAGATATTTTTTAGCAGAAAGGTGTAAGCAGAAATAAATTTTCACAATTTTGTCTTTCATACATATATTATATATAAAAGACTTTAAGAAATTCGGTGTCAATTTTGGGAAACGACTGCCTCATTGGTGATGTGAAAATTTTCATGTACATTATTTTGATCGTTTATACTACAAATGTTAAATAAATATCTTAGGAGATATCTTAAATAAACGAAACAGAATTTTAAAAAAATACTTGATGGTTGAAACGCCTGGATTTGAATCTAGTTTTATATAATACAGATTCTGGTGGTGGTGACGGTCTAGTGGTTAGCATGTTCAACTACAGACATGAGGTCCTGGGTTCGAGACCCGGGTCGGGCAATTCAAAAATCAGTATTCTATTAAGTGTGTTCTATTAAGATTTTCTCAATAATTGTCCGAAGTTGGGAGGTTGGCGGTGTGCTCCACCCCCGTGTCTCGAAGAGCACGTTAAGTCGTCGGTCCTGCGTCTGATCTCTTTCCTTTTGTGTTGGATTCCCGTCACATCGGACTATGAAAGTGAAGGAATAGAGAGTGCACTTGTGTACTATACCTGCCAATCCGCAGTGGAGCGGCGTGGTGCGTCCATGCTCTAAAAACCCTCGCTCCTTGGAGTGAGGAGGCCTGCGCTTAGCAGTGGGATTTTAATGGGCTGCTACTTACTTTGCGAAACGAAGTAAATATAATATTGAAGCTAATTATTAGACACATTCGGTAATTTTGTACATCTAAGATGTATCGAGCAAACATATTTTTTGATGTCTATGAATCGAAGAACGCCGGCTGTACGCAGGATGAAATGTCTCCATCTGCTGAGCCGAATGTGCAAGCGAGACCGCAGAACAAGCGATAGAGAGGCGCGATCGGCCTAAGCGTTCGGCTTTTGACGCATCTTTCACTCTTCTATTCTATCTGCCGATGGGTCGGATTAGAAAAGAGACAGGGGCAGTACTCGACCTTCAATTAAATTTATAAAAGTATGCAGTTTTTTATCATAGTTTTCTTATGACGTGAAATTCTTGTCCGTATACCAAGCAATTTACTGACAAGCAATATTTTCTTTATTTAATATATCTTAAAGGAAACTATACAAGTACTATATTAAATAATAATACTATTGCATGTCCCACTAAAAATGTATAAAAATATTTGTCCCTAAACTAACGTGACGCAAAAGCAATAGTTTTACGAACAACGAGTATCAGTCATATCTAAGATAAAAGATTAAAGTAAATATAATGAGTAAACGGATTAAAAAAGGTATCAAAATGATTTGGTATTTTCTCCTGAAGTTTTGTATTATTATATGTAAGATCGTGTGTTAAGTAAAAAAATATTTTAACGATTATAATGATTCCCTACAGGGCATGTATATGAGATCGCACTTTCTAATTCTGTCGGAGTTTGGACTGGTAGGAGGCTTCGGCCGTGTCTTGTTACCAGGCTACCAGCAAAAGATGTAAATAAGGTAAGTAGCAGCCCATTACCGTCCCACTTCAGGGCACAGGCTTACTCACCCTTAAAAGAGAGGGTTTTTAAAGCACAGACTCACCACGCTGCTCCACTGCGCATTGGCAGGCATAGTACACAAGTGCACTCTATATTCCTTCACTCTCACAGTCCGTCGTGACGGCAATCCAACACGACTAGAAATAGATCAGGCGCAGGGCCGACGGCTTAACGTGAGGCATGAGGGTGGACCACACCACCAACTTCCCAACTTCGGGCAAATATTGAGAGAAGCTTAACAGAAAACTCAATATTGATTTTTGAATTGGTCCGACCCAGTACCCAAACCCAGGACCTCATATCTGTAGCTGAACAAGCAACCACTAGACCAATGAGGCAGTCGCAAAAGATGTGCCGCTAAACAAAAAAAAATCCGATACAATGTAGAAATAAATAGAGGTATTTACGTTTTACCGAATTATGGTGCTTGTATCTTAGACTATTTTATCACTTTCCATCAGGAAAACCAGAGACAACGTCTCTTACTATAAAGTTTTTAGGGAGGCTCAAGACAGTCAAGACTGTCGCGGAAAGGGTTTCAAAAACACCTTCGAAACTTCTAGCATAACTAAAGATGTATTTCCCTTAATAAAAAATGTAAATACACCTACTACGTATTATCTATGGAAACAGGTTTTATGTCGGTTCATTGATATTTGAATACAAAGTCCAAGGATTTGCTAGGAAGCGAAAGATCTAGATCTGGATATTGTGTACGAGAATACAAACAATATTTTTTGTGATAAATATTACACCAGAAAATCATATTATACTTTTCTGCCAGATTGAAGGTAACATGTTCTAAAACTAGTTGGCTAGTTTTAATAATTTAGTAGGACTACACTAAAACATAATGAATGATATTATCTAACAGTTGTTTCCAGTTGTCAGAACTTGTTTTATTTTGTTCCGCAGTAAAATCTTCCATCACAAACATAGTCCAAAAACATGAGTTCTATTGCTTTATTTTTTTTAATTAAAATTACCAGCGGTTTGCCTTTGCTTTGTACGGATATATAGAGGATATTATAATTTGTTTGTCTTAGGATCACATCAGCTTATATTTGTATTATGGCAATATAATGTAATGTATAATTATTTTTTTTAACGTCAGGAAATCCTCGTGGATACCTGCAACACCATGGGGAGGCGTTGCAAGTTATACCGGACTTTTACTGGCTGACGGTGCTCCTCCCTATGTTCGCTGGCGAAAGCACGGGATCGGAATACGTCCTCACTCCCGCCTACGATGTGCCTTACAAGGCTCCCCCCGACAAAACTCCTCCGCTTGGATGGCATGCCCGGAGCACTCGACATGTCACCTGTCTTCCCTCGCTTTCGGGCAACAGGCTTCGTACCTGTTGCCACAAGCTAAGGAGATAGACGTCGATCATGGGCCGCCCGTCTTAGCCCCGGCCTCCTCCTACGCATGGCGGAAGCGTCTCCATCCACCTCTCTGAGACGTTCTGCCGCCTTCTTCTGCGACATCATATTTTCACAGAAGGAGACCATCGCCTCCCTACAAACTTCCCTACCTCCCATGGCGTTAACCACAGCGGGTAGAGAAAGGTCGTTTCCGACTACTGCCACGAGTGCTGCTCGTTGGTCAGCCCACCGCGGACACGCAGCGAGTGTGTATTCAGCAGTGTCCTCCACCGCGCCACACTCGTGACATTCCTCGGATCTCTCCTTTCCACTTGACACAATGTAATGTATAATGTACTAACGTAATATAATGTCTACACATGTTATTGTATCTCAACCAACTTACACAAAACTTAGACGTATCGGATACCATATTCTAAATATGTAATCTCCTATTAATTTATTAATTAAACAAAAAAGAGAATAGTTGTATTTTAGTTAAAGAAATATTTGAACGAGTTCTAGTTTGTATTTGTTTGTATATAAATTTTTCTCAGGAACCATTCACTATCTATCTATGAAAACCGTATGAAAATCAGTAAAATTTATGTGTTTTTCATGAAAAGACAGACGCGGCGGAGAACTTTGTATAATAATGTGTAAGGTATAACTTAATAACAATGAAAAAACGTTAGGGAAATAAATTGTGAACTCTTTAACCCTGTCCATTCAAGGTCCAGTCAATCAATAGACTGGCACGCCTGGTCTTATTGGAATATTACATTAATAATGATAATTTAATAATATTGCTATAATAAAATCATAAAGATAATACATTTGATTATTAATCGCTTCCTCAACCACTTCCGATACAGATTTAGAACTTCAATAATAATGAGTTGAACACACAATAAATTATCATCATGAAAATAGATTCATATTTAAAAATTTATTATTTATATATATATCCACTTATGGTGATAAATAGATACAAAATTAATTATACATGTTTATTTAATTTAATTTGCTTGCATATTTCTGGTTTTTGTTCATAAATGATAGGGTAAAAAGGACATTACAATGTGGCTTCCATGTTATTTGATTTTACATAAAAAAAAATACAAAATCCTTACGACAATTCTCTGATAATAAAGTTCTTTCATGAGTCTCCAACAATATATGAGAAGGATTGATAAATTTGAAATATCGTGTTGCAATTAGTAGTATTAAATTTCAAGTCAACTTTGATTGTATCTATTAGCATATATAAAATGAATATATATTAGATTAACGTGTCGAAATAAATCTCATTACTAGTTGTTGAGAAAGAGCCATGTTTATCGTATAAAGTATTTGTCGTGAACTATGTATAGAAATAGTTTGAATAAACTCAACACCGAGTTAGAACAACCTATTTTAATAAACACACTTCTTCAATTATATTAGTTGCTTAAATAGTAAATAGGTGTTGATGATTTGTTTGAAATTCGTTTCAGACGATAGTAATTCTTGCTCTGAAGCATAATACAATATGGGAGAGATAAGATATAACAGATTTTTCATATATTTCTTGCAAAAATTGAATAAATTTTGTAGTGAATATTTAGATACAGGCTTTAACACTATAAACCCTTAATTCGATAGAGTCCAGTGTGACGAACAACTAATTAAATAAAATCATTAGATTATATACGTGAGATTTTGATTTTAGTGCGTTAGTAACATATAAAAGATTTAGTAGAAAATATATTTTGAATAATAGCAACACTCAAAATATCTGTTTTCGTCGATAATAAAATATCAGTTTTTCTTGTTATAAAAAATTTCTTGAACTAAGAATTAATGAAGGTAGTACTAAAATATCCGATTTCTCAGTAAATATTTTGATGAGATTATATAATAATTGCAATAACACAAGGATACAGTTATTCAAAACGTCTTCTTTTTACATTTTTAACTAGCAATGCCCCGCGGTTTCACCCACGTGGAAACCGATCTCGTGTCACTGGAAAGTCTACTAAGTCGGTCTATAGATTTATTTTTGTTGACAAAAAAGTTATTTTTCCCTTAGTATTTAATTACTTTAGTACAGTTATACAAATATGTGTACTGAATATTCTAGAAAAACTATTCTAAAGAATAAAATGAAGATGGCCATCGCAATACTGCTACGTTTTATCATAACATTATTTTCTTTAAATTGACATTTGACATCTTTAAAATCGTTATATCTTTTGAATGGAATGTCCGATTTTAAAAATTTTCATATTATTTTACAGGTATTCAATGGCCTGTAATAAAATATAATTTAATAGGATAAGCTTTTATACAGAGGTAGGAATAATATGGTTTCATTACTGTAAGCACTATTGTTAACTTTAAAAAATGTAAAAAACTAGTTATAGTGATATAACTACAGTAGTTGGACATATGGTATCACGGACTTTTTTGTAGATATTAATACGTTTTATAATCTTGTAGAACATTTTATTGTTCAATTATCGTTTGTTTCCGTAGTGCACGCGATATCAGATTTTTTTGTGCCAATTTTTTTCATACCTTGGGTTACATTAATCCATTTTTATTAGGGATCCCTATTTTTTTAGAAAGTAAACAGCATACAAACATAGACAGCAGAATTGAATAGCAACTATAATATGTGTTCAAAAGCTTTCCTCAATAAAGTTGTATATTTATTATTATACGGATTAATGCATCTACGTATAGTATATGTGATCTATATTAATCTCTTAATATGTTAACGTTAATATCTTCTGATAAACTCTATTTTACTTATTTCCTTAAAGGCTGAACTAGCTAGCATTAGCTGAACCTGCGACTTCGTTTGCGTGGTATGTTTTTTGGATAGCATTTTCATCTTTTATAAATTTTGTGAATTTTTTACCGCACCCGTACTGACTTTTGAGGGTGGAATTTCCTAAAATTTACTTTTGATGGTTTCAATTATGTCAAAAAAACTTCTGACCAAGATTACTTACATACCATAAAAGATATAGTTTGTAAAGATGAATTTTTTTATGTGAAAATTTAAATACTTTTAGTGAACACGCCGTCTCTACGCCTTATGGTTCCAGAGATATCGTGATGAGTCAATGGATACCTGGATATCTCTTTTATATATATAGATATAGATTAATAATTATTTTTATATTCAAACTTTACTTGTTTATTTCTTTATTTGCAAGACTAAGTATTATGTATCCATTATAATTGAACGATAAATGCCCTATAAATAAATGGCATAGCGGCAGTTGTTAGTGTTAAATATAACTCTAACATTTTAATAAGCGTATCCGAGTTGTTTCCTAGAGCACTTAATATTGTGGTCCTAATAAAATGCTACTTACCTAGTCAAGTTAATATGGTTTCGGTTGATGTCATATTTGATATGAGATCCTTATAGAACCAGTATTTATAATAGAGTAAAAACCTATAGACATTAAATCAGATTTAATGGCCATTTCGTGTGCGTATTACAATAAAGTAAAATAAAATCAAACTAAACGAGACAGACGGGTGCGTGATTTAAAAATCAAAGTCCAAGAGAATAAAATAAATAATTACCATAAAAGCATTTCAAATCTATCCATTCGCGGGGAAAACCTTAGGAATGAAAAAGGTAATATTTTAGCAAGCTTCTTCCGCTTCAATTACAGCTCAATTATCATTGAAACAATTATAATTCAATGGCTATAAGTTTGATCTAAAACTTATATGAATTAATGGAATTATTAATGTCAAGTTAAGACGTACTTATATATGTATCCCTAGGTAACAAGTATGAGGTTTGTTGCTTGAGGAAGTCCAGTCCGAGGGACAACCAGTGATCACGTAATCCTAATATCTTTTTAAACAATGAAAAGTAGATGAGAAGTCGAGGTTACAAAAGCTATGATTTAAGAATGTGTGCCTTGTATGCTTACAATACTTCATATCTCTATTGCCACATGGTGAAAGGTTTTGAGTAGTTGTTGTATGTATTTTTTTTATAATATATAAGATAGGTTTATGTTGTTGTAATAAAAAACGAGCTGACCTTAAATAACTTATCAACATATTCTTGTTATTAGAGTCCATCAATAATGTCATAATTATTCTGGATGCGAATACTACAATCAAAAACAGAATCCTTTATCAATAATCTTAGTAGACTAGAGTAGTAATTTATAATATACGACCAGATTAAATTATTGAAATTTAAACACAATTGCAAGCAAAAACGATGGCGCATGTTGTAGAGATGAAACTACTTAGGCGCAAATTCATTTAGCTTTAAATTTCTGCATTGTATCAATTATATGAGTAATTTTGATGTGAGCATCCAATGTTCCTTATTTATTTGACGTAATCGACATATAATCTTACCTCGTAAAATACTATACAAAAATACAATACAAAATATTTTATTTGATACCTATTTATTATACGTTACATGGGGTTGAGACACTCGTTTAAATATAGCATTACCTGTGCTTTTGCCCACGTTGTGCGAAAAAGAGAGCCGCTCTCGTGGCTTCTATTGAATGTGTTGACTATTGATTGTACGTTGTTCTATTGAATGCAGGTAGCGTGTTGACCTCACGCTACCTGCTGTAGTTAAAGCTAGCAGAAGGAGATAGCAGAGCGGCTGAGGGAGCAGGACGTAGCCGCTCCCGCAATTTGCAAGTGCAGGGTTGGACGCGAACGGGAGGCCCAGGACCGTCTTCGCCCTCAGGATAACCTCTGGGCAGTAGACACGGGGTCTTTTGCCCGATAAAGAGGTCCCTAAGATTGTGGACGGCATGCCGATACTTCAGACATACCACCT
Source organism: Elymnias hypermnestra (assembly GCA_015832385.1). NCBI lineage: Eukaryota > Metazoa > Arthropoda > Insecta > Lepidoptera > Nymphalidae > Elymnias > Elymnias hypermnestra. The sequence goes on along the minus strand of JACTOM010000045.1, from coordinate 3,113,902 downwards.
TATTAAAGTACGAAAAAAAAGAAATGAAGAGGGTCTCTTATATCAAGTGGCATCGCTGTCAGGTCGCTGCGGTCGAGCATTGCCGTGCCTTTCCCGCGGCCACGTCATAAGGCGACGCGGAGGACCGACACTGACAGGTTTTTAGCCGGTAAAAGTCCGGCATAACCCAAAATATGCCCCCCGTGATGCTCTGGGTAGCCATGAGGATTTTCCTGTCGGGAAAAAAAGAGGATCTCGCTGATCCGAGTTACAAGTTTATGTATCCTAAAATTACCTTACAAAAAAGAATAAGAAGAAATGTTAGTGAAGAAATGTAAAAGTTCTAATGAAACTAAAACTAATTGAATATTAAACTTAAACTCATAAACGTCGGTGTGGATGTTTATGTGTGTGTGTGTGAGCGCGAATACGTATAACTATGAAATAATTTTTCAGAAGGCTTACTGCATCCTCATAGCTTAGTGGTTTAGGGTAGCAACAACCATTCGAATAGTTCTTTTTTGCATTTATAAATACTCATAGGACAGATGTTTAACGCATTATTTACTGTGTAACTTTACTATTACTATAATAATGAAAATAGTGTTAGAGCATGTTTACTTCAGCTCGTCTTAGAATAATATCGTGAATTATCAACATTATGCTGTTGTGTTTCTTTGAGTGAGTGAAGTTATAGAGAGCGAAGAGTGTCGGAGTGGTAAAGGGCTGGTAAAACCAAGCATTGGCTGTTTCAATGGCAAAATCGCTGCTTTATATAAATAAACACAAACAAAGCAGAATAGTTTTTAGTTATTTACTTAAAAAATTTTACTCAAAACGCCAAAAACTTGCGCTTTGCCATTACAGTGTCATTATTAAATTAGTTGACTTAAAGGTTTCGTTTCATTTTGAAACGTTGTCCTCTAAAATTTGTTTAATTTAACTGTGTCACTATTTTTCTAAAGCAACGAAGTGTCTATGGGCGATGTAATTCATTTAACAGCTTTAGGAGATCCGAGGGCTAGAGTTATATAAAAACAAAAAAAGAGACCTCTTCTTTTGTTTTGAAACATCGTTACAGTTAATGTCCGGGGGCGTAGAGATGAATGCACTTTGTACACCTCTGGTCCCAAGTTAAAGATGCGAGGGGTCGTGCTGGGTTTGGACTGTATTTCCTTTCCGTAGAGTATTGGTTCCTTATCTCCTTGATGGTATCAAGAAAGCTAGGATGCGTAAAAGAATTTGAAAAACAAGGGAAATCTATAAGACGACTACATATAAATCACTGAGCAGCAGTAGTGGCCTTAGGCTTTGGCAGCGTGTCTGGCATTATGGTGTGGATACTTGCTTCGCTAAAAGAAGTCCTGGGTTCGATTTCCAGTACGGTATATTTAGAAAATTGTATTTTCTAATTTATCCGAGTCTGAACTGGTGGGAGATTTCGGCCGTGGATACTTACCACTATACCAACAAAATCTGTACATAAAGTCTTATATAAATGAAACGCAACTGGTTACGGGAGAAAGCAAAATGTGTATTCACATCTCTTTCTCTTGCCCCTACAGTATGCGAAACGTAAATCTCTCCCTTTATACCTTTACTTACTTATTCCTCCTTCTCAACTTCCTTTCGCCTCGCAAATCACTCTTTTCATAACGCTCTCGTAACCCATTAACCACTTACTCCCCAAGTTAAGCGCGGTTAAAAGTTTTTCTTACAAAAAATGTAGAAACCATAAGAGATAATTTGCCTTTCATCAAGTTAGCGCGCTACTTTAGATTATATCGTCATTTACCATCAAGTGAGATCCCAGTCAAGCTCTAACTAATCAGCAATACAAAAAAGCGGTACGTCAAAGTCGTGATGCGAACTCTTGTGATGCTGTATGTGAATAACCTTGAAATATGACGTTGAATATCAAGTAATAATTCCCATAGAACATCCCAGTAAAATACAATTGAATCGTCGGCAACGTGTAATGACACGAAGTTTTTTGTTAGGGTACGGTTAATGCAAAAAATTACAATCAAAGCTATCAATTTTTTATCCATTCATTAATATCTTCGTTAAATCATTTCTTTACAACCAGAAATTCACAGTAATTTTTTTTTATAATATGATGTAGGAAATATTACAGACGATTTTAATATAGAGAGAAAGGGAATGACGTTGATGACGTTATTATTATTAAATTTGGTATGCGGATAAATTATTAAGTATTTTGCAATATTAAACGTAAATAATATCAAGATGTTAAATACAGGTAATGTGTCCTTATAAAAATGTACGGTCTTTAAACTTCAACAAATCAGCGGTTATAACAAGTCTTAATTAATTATTCTGGCGTTTAAGTTGGTTAAATGATTATGTCAGCAAAAGATAATTTACATTGAAAAGAATTGTAACATTTTCCATTACTTCACCACTATACATCTTGGTTTATATATATATAATTTAATTGTGTTTTTCATGATCTAAGTAAGTAATTAAGTAGTGGAATATTCATATTCTACAACTGGGCCTATCGAAAATGGTTTGCAGCTTGAACCCACCACGTTGTGCCATTTAGGATTGACAGGCTATACAATTCCTAGAATTAAACCCCTAAAATACTAAAGTCTTTCACAAGAGAATTTATTTATAAACATGTCTAATCTCTAAGTCATCATGACGATGAATAAATAAATCTATTAATAAAATAAGTCACTCATGGATAATTAACTGCTCTAGGAATTTTATTAATTATTTTTATCTCCGAGATAAACTATTACTGTTCTACAATAAAATAAATAGAAAAGAATTTAAACAAATGCAGAATAGGTGAAAGAACTTAAATTTGCTCCTAGCGACGTAATGGAGGAACTGAAATTTATTGTTGATTTTACGCTACTCTTTTTATTACAAATTAATAATGAAGTCATGCGTTTATAATAAATAAATAATGACGCAGGACGAATAACGTAATATAACGTATTACATTTTTCGCCTTTTAATGAATTGTAGTTTTTTTTTTACACTTTTGCGTTACGGACATTAAATGCAATCGTAAAATTGCGCGCTTTTAATGCATTGCTATTAAGAGGAAGCCATCTTTTTATTGTTTACAGGTAAGCGCTTTATTGCCATCTTACCAGCACCAAGCGCGCTAACCTGGCATAAAGTAATTTATTTCTCAAGGTTTCTACACAGCAACGTGCCAGAAGGTAAACTATTTGGTTAGTGGAACATCTTTGTCAGTAGGATGGTACTAGACACCTGTGTATGGTAGTGAAATTTAGGTATGGCAGAAAAAGTAAAATAAATGCGGTAGAGATGAAAGCATATGAGTGGATTGAAACTGAGTGACAAAGTAGGAATTAGTGGGATAAGAGAATGTTGTGGTATAAAAGAAGATGTAGTGACAAAAATTGAGAATGGTATGCTTAGATGGTTTGGGTATGTAGAGAGAATGTATGACACGAGACTGCCAAAATGATTTATGAGTCAAGAGGGAATGGGAAAGTTGGAAGGGGAAGACTATGGCGAATGTTCCTGGACCAAATCCTGGATATTTTAAATAAGGGCCAGGTCAAAAGTACTGTAAATCGTCGGACTTGTAAGGAAAATTTAATGAAAATGAATGAAGTGAAGTAGATTGCAAGGATCGTGGCAAGTGGAAGGACGTGGTCTACCTATCACTATGGAAATGAGGCGTGATACTATGTATGTATGTACTAGCTAAGGCTGGAGCCTACGACCAGTCCAGTTACAGACAGATTAGAAAATGTTATATCCTAAATTTGTCCTGTTGGGATTCGCATCCAGGAATTCTCCTAGCGAAGCAAGAACTCGCACTATTGCGCCATAGACGTCCTAAAATTGTAGAAATAGCTTCTTTGTATCTAGTAATACCAATTGTAGAAATAGTTACTTTGTATGTGTGAATTAAGACTATAGGTATGGGTTTCCACGACGTAGTACTGTTTCCGTCGACATCATCATTGTCTTTGTAGTTATTGTCCAGCTCAAACCTATAATTAAAAAAAAAACTTGTATTATGAATCTTGAATAGATTATATGTTATATCGTAAAACAAGAATGAAAGTATAACCAGAATTTATTTACTTGTAGACGTTTTAAGTACTTATATAATGAATTGGTCATGTAATCGCAGCTTTGGATGAATAGCGACACAATTCGGAAAGGTTCAGTTTACAGGAAAGCCCTTTGAAAATGAAACCAAATGTCTAAATCTACTTATAATGTGATTAAATAAATATACAATGAGATTTTGTAGTACCTTAGAGTCATTTTTGCCAATTTAAGTTATTGACACAGGAAGTTATTGACTATTCTGGATTCTTTGGAAGATTAGTTACACAATTAAGAGAATATGGAGTACAGAAGAGCCATTTGAAAATGAAGCGTAATATGTATTTGAATTAATGAAAGTCTTAATGTCTCAAATTAGTGGCAGTTTGTGGTATCACAGCGTCACTTTTACTGACTTGAATATAAGTTTTGGACATAAGAAAATATAGACCATTTATGTCCTTAAGAAAATTTTAAAATTTTTGATATAATTATTATTTATCTGACGTTACGATCGAATAGTTTTAAATTGTTGTGTAGCAATCAATCTATTTTTCTTATAAAATTGGAATGTGTTGTAAATTCCATTTAATTAACTACGAAACAATTGTATTGATTTAAAGGATCAATAAGGTGAATGAAGGTCGTCTAAAGAATGTGAAATTAGTGTGTTCTTAACAAGTGTTAAGCGGGAATAGAGGCAGTGATTGCTAAATTGAATTGAAAATCAAAAAGAATATCCTAGAATGATATAGTACTTAAGAAATCTTTGTCTTATTAACTAATACAGGGCATCGTACTCTGTCTCAACTAAGATACTTCGAAAAAACCGATAATTAGTCATGGCTAGGACCTCGGTTATTTTGAATACATTGTATCATTTTAGGCATTGTTCCTACTGATATAGCAAAAACTATGCATACATTAACCTTGCCCAAACTAAAATGTAAATCAAAATACTTCAGTGGGCCTTTACCTAATCCTAAAGCAAATATTAAATAGACAAACTTAGATACACATTTGATAATATGGTAGACAAAAAAGCAGAAATATACATACAAATATGTGCTACATACGTATTTGTTAAGCATCCGCTAATTATTACGTAGCTGTTGTTAACATAATATCACATATATAACATAAGGATGTTTTACGTTGAAATGATCTGCTTCCACAAAGTACTTGCCTCAAAATTAAATCCCAATGCAGCACAAAAGCGAGTTGGTAATTTATAAGCGTGAATTGATAAAAAACAAATGTAGTTTCCGTTTTCAATATACGAGTGTCTTTAATTTTCTCCAAATGTGCGCATTAAAAGCAGTATTGTAAAAAGTTGCGGGATGGTTCTGTGTCACACATTGCTTTTTGTATTCATTTGATTGTTAATTGTAAATAAATCATGAAAGTTTTAGAGATCAAGTGGTTGAATCATGTATAAATAATAAATTTGTAGTATTAGCCCGTGGACACAAGAATATATGTGTTATACTTAGGTGTATAATTTTCTTGTGTATTAGGGTTTAATTACATTTTAGTCTCCGAGCTTATCTTTAATATATCCGGAGAATACACAATTACAAATTCCTGTAATTATTAACACGAATATTGGAAATTATTCCATTGATTTTATAACAATTATATTATATAATAGAAAGTATTTAGTTATTTTTTGTTAATAACAAATTCCACTGTACAAATTATGAAAACTCTTTCAAAAATCATCAGCCGGAAACTCTACCTTTGACCTAAAATTCCCACAGGAATGGGAAAACCATTTGTACTTTGTTATCTTCGAAATGGCTGAACTGACTTTCAGTAGGCTAAAAGGGCACAAAGCGAACATATATAAGGCATGGCATAATAATTTTTATCTTTAAAGTACTACAGGATCGATAAATTTAAAGTTTGTGTTGTACCACATATCAAAAGCAAAATATTAGTTATATACCAGTGATATAAAAAAAAATGTCACTTCCTAGGCAATACACACGAAGGTCTAAAGTTAAGTACAAGGACACTTTTAAACCTTTTACATGAGCTTTCAACAGATGGCCAAAATAAACAAAATAAATGACAAATATAAAAAAATGTAACGACCTTGAGTGAATGAAAAAAAAAAGTATTTTATTAATGGTTGAAATTTTGCACAAGATATATACATCTACAAGAAAGCATTAAAAGTACACTACACAGAATACGCAACGAGATACACATAGACAAAAACAGATTTTATCTTTTTTTATATTGCTGACAGATTAGCATTTAACTGTTATTACACCTGGTGATAATTGATAATACAGTCTAAGATCTGGCAAGAGGCAATTTAACTCTTATGGTTTCTACATAACGTCGTACCGGAACACAAATATCTTGCTTGGCGATCCGTCTTTGTTGGTAGGGTGGCAACTAGCCATGGTCGAAGTCTCCCACTAGTTCAAACTACGGCAAATTAGAAATTTCAATATCCTAAATTCCAGACCAGGGTTTGAACTCGGGTTCTCTGCTGTCAAGAAGAGTACTTTGAAAAGTGTATTCGTTATTGTAATTTGGAGAAAATAATGGATACAATATTTACAAAGGGAGATTGTGAAGTAAAGGTAAAGGTAAGATAAGTAGCAGCCCATTAACGTCCCACAGATGGACACAAGCCTCCTCACTCATATGAGAAGGTTTTTAGAGCATAGATCCACCACGCTGCTGCACTGCGGATTGGCTGTACAGTGCAGCAGTGTACTCACTATTCCTTCACTCTGATAGTCCGATGTGACGGGAATCCTACACGACCGAAGAGAGATCAAGGCGCAGGACCTACGGCTTAACGTGCTCAACGAGGCATGGCGGTGTAACACACCGCCAACTTCCTAACTTCCGGTAAGTACTGATCCGGGACTTGAACCCATGACCTTATGTCTGTAGTCGAATATGCTAACCCCTAGTCCAATGAGGCAGACTGTAAAGTAATAGTAGGAATTTAATGAAATCGATATAACATGTTATAAAAAGGTGACGGAGGAAAGGTCTATCGTCAAAATAATCGATATAACACGTTTTTGGTGCTTTATATTGGTTATCTGAGAGCGCATGACGTCACAATGATCAAGATAATATATAGGCGGTAGGTAGCGGCGCGCGCGCACATTGCAAGTTTATCCGCGAGTGACCCGCACCCCGGAGTTAAATTCGTTGAGAAGACACTTTGCTTTAGTTCGACAAGCCCTTGAAATACTAACTTTTGTTATTATTGGACTGTTTTATTTGTGTATTTGCTGTTTTATAGGAATTCCAGGTGAGTCTGTTTTGCTAAAATATTACACCAAATACTATTTATAGTACTCACGTTATAGAAATATTATGAACAATGTGAAAAACTTCAGACGATTTCGTGAAAGAAAATTCCTTTGTAAAAAATAGATAATTTCAAACCCAATGATTTTAGTTTAAAGACTAAATTTAATTCATGAGAAATTACAATTCAATAAATATGTAATGAAACAGTGAAAATTTCATTAAGAAATTTAAAACTATATAGTGCTTCAGTAACATTTTTATTTTTAATTTACAAAAGGTTATATAATCTGGTAAGCTATTATAATCCTCTCTCAAATTGCAATTACAATATAACCCAATAAAATCAAAGATCCAAACCATATAACATAAAATTAAAATAGCTATAGAATTTTGTGGCTGCTTTGCTCTGCAATTACTCCTGTTTACATATAAACAATAGTCTTCTATAGAGAATTAAAGTCAATTCCTCTTATTTTAATCAACTGTCGTTTATTACAAGTTTATTTAAAAATATTTTATCAACGTTAGAACATTTTTTAACAATATGAATATAAGGAGAGTGTTTTTAATAATAGGAATTCAAAAATTATCTGTTTGTAATGTAAATATAATAACTAATTTTCAAGCATTTAAATGTTCAAACTTTACATTTGCAAGGAAAATATATTTTTAAGCGATTTCCTCTATCTGTCTGTCTATTTCGGCTAATTTTCAAAACGGTAGAACCAGTTTCTATGACATTTTCACTGTTAAATAGCCTATTTATAATAACACACTTTTATCATAGTAATAGGAAATTCCGAGCAACTCTACTACAGTGAAGTATGTTTAGGTTTTGTGTTAATTTAAATCATTTAGACACTTGTAATTTCGATATCGTCGTTATTAATTAATGACTTTTAATGGATTGCATTCCTTTATACACAGTCGAGTAAATGATTATGGTAAATCTAATTACCAATTGTAATGTAAGACATTTCCAATGTCTTGTTATATGGCAATTTATAACAAGTGATTCATTGTTTCAATTTGCGGAAAACCATTGCTGGTTACTTAATAGACAAAGATTCAAGGTATTGTGATTAATTAAAAAATAATTAGTGCGATTCTCAGGGGATTTCTTTGGTTTTGCCTCTACATGTAACTAAGTTGTTACTCACCGACAATACCCAAGGTTTTCTATATCGATGCTGGGTACCAGTATTATCTTTTTACTTTGGATTTTAAAAAAATTAACTTTTTTCTATTATACGTCAGTATAATTTTCACTTAACAACGCAGAAAAAGTGCGTTTTTCGGAGTCCTTTTGAATATCAGCTCTTGATACCAAAATTATTTTGTGTTAAAAAGGAGTTCATTCATTTATTTTATATCTCAGTCTAATTTTTATTCTATTAACGTAGAAAGAGTGCAAGTTTTATAATATTTTTTGTTAAAGATAAATTTATTCCTTCAATTGAATCATTTAGGATATTAATATATTTTTAAACCATAACTATTTTTTATAAATTAGTACAATTATTTTTTAGCAACGGAGAAATAGTAAGTTTTTTTACTGATAAAAATACTGATTTGCATTTTTTACATGTAGATATGACAATTATGCTCTTTAGTCAAGACATAAAGAGGATTTATGTGAAGTACTAATTAAAATTTATATCTATGTTAAAAAGCATATATTGTATATCGCATGTTGACGACAGCTTCATTAATGTAGGGAAAAGTATGATACTTTTTAAAGAAATAATAAAACTATTGAAAGAATTCTATATGTTTACCTTTTTTCGTTAGAATTAGGAACTAAGAAATTTCCATCATTTATTTTTTTTATTTATTTACCCAAAAAAGATACAAATGTGTATAATTAAATATACAATACATTGTAACTAGGATGGAGGATATACATCTATTACATTTGAATTGTTATACTATCTATGGGCGCTTCCGATAGTTTGTTTGTTTGTGTGTGTGTGTGTGTGTGTGTGTGTACGTGCGTGTGTGTACGCGTGCGCTTGTAAATGTCTCTGTGTGAGTGCGTGTGTCCGTGCGTGTGAGAGAGGGCGTGTATGTTTATGCAAAGTTAACATTATTACGATTCTTAAAATAAAACTATTTTTTTAAACACAATAAATAATAATGACCTTTTGCGTAATTATTGCAATTTTTTATAGAAATAAAGCACAATTAATGTAAATGCTTGAAGGTAAATGCGGACTTATCATTACTGGCAATCTTTTAAGCAACGTACACATAGATATACACAAACAACGAATAAAACACGATCATGGCTTCAATGATAAGTCACAAGTTTTACATATATAACATTACGCCTCATTCCCATAGGGGAAGGCAGAGACAATGTACTTCCTCTTGCCACGATCCTTGTATATCTCTTTCGCTTCTTTCATTTTCATTAAACCATTCATTTCATACAAGTCATAGTTATTAGGTGAGAACTAATTGTGGTCCTCCACCGGTTGAAGTGACGACGATAAATTAATAATAATTAAAAAAACTGCATAGTCTCATATATTATCTACTACAAGTTTAAACAAATCGTCTTTGAACTGGAGTAGATGAATAAAGAAGTATTTTATTAACGATTACGTTAACTTTTCTATAACAAACTCACAGAAGACGTTCTAAATTTGTCACTTAATAAGCTAACTGAGAAATTATACTGTAATTTAAAGAGTTATTAAGACAATAAAAAAGGGTTGAAGTGAATGTTGCCATAATCAAAATAAAATAAATTATGTTGTAATGATGATGAGAAAAACAGGACACGAGGCTAAACTTGTTGTGGACTCTTCTCAAAACAGGGAAGGAACTGTAAAGGCCTACTTTGATAAAGAATTTTTTTATGTGAATTAGATTTAGATATATAGAGGAAGAGTGTGAACCAATAGTAATAGGAGTAGAAAAAAATAATTTGCGTGCGTACAAAGTACACATGTCAGAAGTGAAATTTCTTTGGCAAAAAAAAAAAAATAAGTCTTATTTTGACGAATTGTAAATAAATATGTCACGTGTTTTATGTCAATATTAAAATTTTTTATAAAATTTTGTTTTTGATATTAAAATTTAAAAGACAGAATTTATATTTTATGAAAAATAGTATATATATATATATATATACACGTATATATATTCAATTATCAAATGACGAGTGGTAAATTAAAATGCCACATGTTATTTGTAAGTATTAAAACTACCTAAGCTTCAATCGAATTAGCATTAAAAACGCTGCACATCTTCGTGACGCTAATCACGCTTTTTATTTGTAAAAATGTTACACTCATGTGCCTAAAGAAGTTTCGCTTCAAAAAATGAAATGTTTGACAGAGTGAGTCTTAGATGTTCCTTCCTTTATTTTCTTTATTAACGTAGTTAGTCGAACGTGCAAACGCGGTTTTATCAATAACCTCTAATTAAAGGATGCAATTAACTGGAATGTGAAATGCTGCAGAACTAATATTAGTTTAACAGTTAGAAAAAAAAACAATAAAAATTTATATATTCATATAATTCTTATGACACTGAACTTTTAGACAACAAAACTTAATAACTTCTAACATTGTCAAAAAACAGGTGGCATCTTTATTTACAATACGTCATTTGATAATCCAATAACTTATTTGTATTAACTTTCGACACTTAATATTTTAATGACAAATAAATTCCTAATATGTCTTCCTTTTCCTCTCCCTCTAAGTCTCGGAAATCTAAAGTTTTAGATTAGTATAAACAAGACTTAAAAATTAGTTGCATAAAGAAGTCTCACTTCTGACATGTGTACTTTGTACGCAAGCACTTTTAATTTAATTATGTCGAGCAATTTTTTACCAACCTTCTCCTAGCAATAAGAAATACAACAAAAAAGCGATGTATATCTAACCGCTTACGCATGATGCCATGATAAAGGAAAATAGTGATTCGTTTATATATGAACTAATTTAACTTATAATGCCTCATTTTCTGGATTAAAGTGATGAGTGGGGCCAAGTCGAGATCGATATTTTTTTTATAATTAAGCACAAATTGTCCTTCCGTCTCGTCCACTTATATCTCTGATAAAGTTCGTCCATAAACAAATGTTTGCAATAACGTGTATTTTGTTAAAACTGCCTGTCATCTATGTAATTTATTATAAATATATAAAGAGTACGTTTTGGAATTCATCAAACGACAAAGTTTTTCTATTTTTGTCGTTTAAATCTAATCGTATCACCTCATTGGTTAGCATGTTCGATTACAGACATGAGGTCCTGGGTTCTATTCCCGGGTCGGGCCAATTCGAAATCGATATTGAGTTTTCTATTAAGATTTTCTCAATATTTGCCCAAAGTTGAGAAAAATTTGGCGGTGTGATCCAACCCCGTGCCTTGGAGAGCACGTTAAGCCGTCGGGCATACGCCTGATCTCTCTCGGTCATGTCGGATTGCTGTCACGTCGGACTATGAGAATGAAGGAATAGAAAGTACACTGGGTCTGTGCTCTAAAAACCCTCTCTCATATGAGTGAGGAGGCCTGTGTCCAGCAGTGGGACGTTAACAGGCTGCTACTTACTTACTTTAATATGACAGTACGAATGATTTGATAAATAGTAGAGATTGAAAGAATAATAATATTGACATTTATTTGATTCCTACAGGTGCAAGTTTAGGAAACTATATTTTCCACTTTGTCTAGGTTTGTACTAGTGGGCGGATTCAACCTTGGCCATTTATTATTACCAAAGTAGTTAGGATAAATAAAAATTTTTTCAGACCGTTTATTGAGATCTCCTCGAAAAATCTCAACTCCACTTTATCCTAGTCTGTAATTGATTTCACCTAGACGTAAAAACATTTGTTAATAACTATCAAATTGCTTTGCATACGAAGGTCAGGGTATGTGTTGATTATGACAGACAAATTAAACACCACTGATTGAGTTAATCTAGCTGATCTAGTAATACTTGAGTTAGAGAAAGGCGTGCAGATTATTTTAATATGTTTGCAATGAAAAGGTCAACACCAAAGGCTCTATTATTGGCAAGGTCATAGTGTGTTATTACTTATAATATTGCTTGAATAACTTCGACAATCTTTATATTTATATATAAATCTTCTGTGTTTGTGTATGTGATGATTATGATGTTTTTTTTTGTTTACAGTTAGACTAAAGAATGGCAAATTGAATCAGATAAACCAGAAACTATGCAAGTGATATGGCTACATATAATTAGTTATGTCTATAAACTACTATAAACTTTTGTCAAAACTAACAAATGAAATAAGTTGCGTTTGTATCCGTTTTCATGATCAGGCAAATAATACCTAATGGTATGTATGGTAATGATGAAAAAAAAAACAATTTCTGATATATTAATATTAAAAAGATATATAAATGTATAAAAATTACTTAACTGCTAATCATGCATGACAAAAATTGCGACGAAATCTATAAATTTTTTTATTTATTCTACATTAAACTGAAATAAGGGATGGCTAAAGATGGGCCTGAAATTCACTAACTAACACTCAATCTCAACTTCATGAAGAATAAAAAGAAAAGAGACGTATGAATATCATTTAAAAAAGAACAAGTTTAGCGTTTTGCGAATTTTGAAAACCTCTAACAGTAAATTTACCGTCGTTTTTTATTAGGAATCAGGTATATCGACCAGAATCCTTATAAAAAATAGCAATTCTTAAATATTACAGACAATATAGTCACAATAATGTGTCTTAGTAAAATGATCTCTCATGATAAAGAATTGAAGAAACCCACAAGGTTTCTAAACAATATAAAACATTTCTGTATTATATATATCATACTATATTATAGCCTTGTTAGGCCAATGGTGAGACATTCTCGTCCAGATAAGTCACTGATTCTAATCCTGCGCAGGCACCACTAAGATTCTGAATATTCTTCCTAATCCATCATTTTGCTTTTCATAAAAACATTTTGAGGAAAAAGGTTTCCACACGACTCAGTGTCATATCCCGGGAATTATTCTGGGGTATGTGTAGTCTGCCAACATGTAATGCAAAGGCGTGGTGGGTCTATGCTCACGAACCCTCTTTCCTATAAGGGAAGAGGCCTGTGCTCAGCCCTACGATGTGAATGGATGCTGCTGAGGTACATTTTTCATTTAAATTATACTGTATTATATCAGTATAGGGTATAAATAATTGGTGGAGAAACAAATTATAAACATTCATAACCCCTACAGTGATTAACAAGATCTAAACAGTTTTGAAATGTCATATGCGGTGCTTTTTAAATAACATTTATCCTAACAGAGTAATAAATTATTGGTGATATATCTCGCATTTCTCGTTTTATTCAAACTGGCTATTGCTAATGTTTAGTGGACATCTTGTTCTATTGAATTGGTACTCTTTCTGCTCGGGGTATCAGAAGGAGAGGCTGCAGACTCAGCAGAATAAGTGCCTACGCCTCATAATAGGAGCTCCGACGTACGTCAAGAATGACGTTATTCATCGTGACACCAAGAAGCCCACCGATTAAATCCAATCTAATGGATAAAAATATTATAGTGATGGCAGTAAAAATATATAATAAATTACCGCTTTACTTTAAAAACATTAAAGAATTTACAGTATTGAAAAGCAAATTGCGGAATTTTTTAGTAGGAAAATGTTACTATAGTGTAGATGATTTCCTAAAGGACGACTTAAGCTTTTATAATAAAATATGAAATAATTTCATCTGACATTAATAATTACTGACATACTAAAATTTTGACATCACTAAATATTTGCATGCCATTAAATGGCAAATACAGTGGAACTATTTTATATGTAAACACCGATGTACCTGTATATGGCAAATAAATTTATTTGAATTTGAATTTGAGGTGTTCGTCCGGCAGTTGGCGAGGAGCATGTTCCGCCACGCGTACCACTACGCGCACACACCTCGATAGCATTGCCAGCCAGCATCCTAGATCTGAAAGCATTGGGCGTCCAGTACCTCATGAGCTCCTACCGTCACCGCCACTAGGTGTGGGTGAAGATGACGGCGTTAACGACTCGACGGCAGTGACAGAACTCGGATTGACCTGGATGGTCCCGCCGGTATAAGCTGGTTGGAACTAGCCCGTTAGAATGACGGACAGAAACAAATACCAAGCATCGACGATGGCTAAGAAAATTAGCCCGGGTAATGAGGCATTGCCTCGAGGCCCGTACCCCACAACTTGGTTGTGAAGAACCCCGGATTATATTGTTCTATTGAAGTGATTGATTTAGTTTGAAACCTAATATTTTTAAAAGCAAATGTAGGTAAGTTAAGTAATTAGCACCCTGCAAATGTTTTACTTGGTCACAGGCCTCCTACTTCACGAGCATTATCCTAGAACTGTTTTAGGGATACGCAGATTTCGTGATGATGATTTCCTTTACCAAACAGTACAATGATAAATATTAAATGGCGCCTGTCCAGGGTTTGAACCTGTAACTTAATAAGAATCCACATCTTTCCATTGGGCCATAATAGCTCTCGTATGCAATATAGCTTTAGTAATACATCATTTTCTACTTTTAATTGTTAAGGTTTTTTAATTATACCTAATGCATGAAAATATATAATTTGCATACAATATAAACTTAATCACAATACAATATAAGGTCAATGTTAAAAGAAATTTATTCAAACCCATTTCAAAAATTCTCTTTCTTTTTAATGTAAAATAGATTCTATTTAATATACAAAATTCTTTTTTTGCACTTGTTGCTATGGGAATATATATTATTACATAAAGTAGAAATAAAATATTGTGTGGTTGTATGAAACCACGATGCAAATGAAACACCTGATGGGAGCCATGGGATCCATATTAGCCTTGACTGCTTTGTAATGAACCTTACACATTTCCTCACATAGTGGTCGATTGTAATGCAACTTGCAATAGATGAACCCAAAAAATTGAGGCGATGGGAAAAAAGTTTCACTTATTTTACAAGAGAGTCATTTGAAAAATAGATAAAAGGTTAATATCAATTAATGACATGACATTTTGTAATGTTTTTCACAAAGGATAATATAGAATATCATTCACACTCCTGTGTTTTTATTTCAAATTGAGAAAGTTTTAGGTTGTGCGATTATTCGTCTATTATTTCTATTTTGTTATAGATACTGTATACAATAAGTTGATTATAAAAGAAACGATAATTGGATAGTAGAATTATAGACTCATAGATAATGTTTAGAACCCATGTGTTAAACATGTGCCAGACTTGTCTTTGGCAAGAATTAAAAACAAGTTTCAACTTGTTTATTTTATACTTATAAGACTGTAAAAACTCGACACCATAATTGTGTAATCGGCAGAGTAATTATGCTCGTTTATTACAATAAACAGGAAATAAAATACTTAAAACTGTAGGTATTGCTATTTTTCTCAACACTGTCTTATCCGTTTTTCATATTCATGCAATAATCGATTACGTTCTTTCCTTCTATTAATAACATGTATCCGAAACGTATCGATTAAAAATATTATTAGTACTTTTTATAGAAATTAAAAATGTATGTGTACAAAATTAATAACCATATCCTAGCTCGTAGCTACATTTGTAAGTTTATAACGAGTATGTTTTCTCTCTGATTAATTTTGTAAGTGGTCCATAAATATAGTTACGAGTTTGAAATACATATATATGTATATATCAAGGCAATATTCAAAATAATTTACGAATTAAAAAACCGCGTAAACTGGGTAAAACAGAAAATAAAGCCGGTTAAATTTTTCGTGTATTTTTATGAGGTTTCAGCACATATGCCTTAATATTTTTATTTATTTACTGTATTTAGAATCTACTGGTGAACACAGAAATTGTACAGTTACTGTACTTCAAAATGTCGATATAAAATTTATACAAAATTCGAAAATTTTAACAGAATACGTGATAGGAATTCGTAAAATACATTATTTTATCTAGAATTCATTGTTCGCCACTGGCAATATCGTTTTAAAAATGTTATTGTATCATATCATTAAACCCTTGAAATATTTATATACTCTATTAAAAATATACAGTACATTATTATTGTATGCATGAAACTTGATAAGAGATTAAATATTGATATAGATTTTTTGAGAAAACAATTGTGAAATCATGCAGCAATATTAGCAACATGAAATATATTGGAATTTTGTATTATTTACGTGAAGCCTACCACTTTGATATTGAAATGTGGTGTGGGTCTAATTTCTAAACGATATTTAAATACGTGTAAGATAATGCATGCATAGCAATTGAATATTAATTCACTGATTCAATAATAACAGGATTTACATTTTATTAATCTTAGGACTATTTAAAAAGGTAAGGTAAGTGGCAGCCCAGTAACGTTCCACTGTTGGACATATGCTTCCTCACTCATAGCAGAGAGGGTTTTTAGAGCATAGCACCTACACTCTACTCTACTGCGAGTTGGCGAGTATAGTACAAAAGTGCACTCTCTATTCCTTCACTCTCAATTTCCGATGTGACGGCAATCCCACATCCGACCGGAGAGAGACTAGGCGCAGGATTAACAGCTTAGCGTGTTCTCCAAGACACAGTGGTGGAACACAACACCAGCCTCCTAACTTTGGGTAAAGATTGAGAAAATCTTAATAGAAAAACCCAATATCGATTTTTGAATTGGCCCGAGCTCGAACCCAGGATCTCATGTCTATAGTCGAACAAGCTTACCACTACACCAATGAAGCAGTCTAGGATTATTTATTTTATATAGTCCAGTATATATCATTGCGTTCAATTGTAAAGAAAAGAAAAGAAAAAAGTCATGGTCACGATTAGTACGAAATAGAAAGGAATAGAGTGGCATAGAAACTATCGGTGAACTTTTACGGCTTCCAACCTTCCATGATGAAAAGGCACATGTAGAAAATGAGCAGAGGAAGAAGAAAAGCTCAACCGCTGTCAAATAGACTGACGGACATAATGAAACTTTGATGAATACGTAATTTGTTTGAGCCTGGACTGGTGGGAGGCCTCAGCTGTGACCCTACCAGCGAAGACCTAATGCTAAGCAAAGAGATTTGAGTTCCGGTATGATGTTGATTAGAAACCATAAGATGTAAATTTCCTCTTATCAAATCAACCTTATTACATTAAGGTATGATCGCAGATCTAGCACTCACTTGTCAGCAATGAAAAAATACTACTACGGATTCCTTAAGATGATGTGCCTAATACAGGACTTATAATGATAAGAAAAACCTTTGTTGGCATCCATCTGTCATGCCATGGCATTGCAATGAAAGAAAATTGTATGCGTAAGACCTACTGACCCTTTACTTTCACCATGGTTCATTTAAGATTCGCCACGGATTCCTTCAAATACAGTTTCTAGATGTCAAACAATATAACTCGTTTCAGATCAACGCAAACAGCTTATGATCTTGCAAAATTATACGTTAAGTTAAATTTAATGAGATTGCTTGCGATTTAATTACCTTTATTTATTTTAATTTAATTTAAAGTCTATATATATTTAAAACCTTACAATTTTCGTTTAGCAATAAGATATTATTGCTGAAAAAAATACAATAACTAATAAAAACAACATATGTGAAATGAAACATTAGAACAACCGTACTTTGTTACTATTTTAATAGGATCAAATTTGAAAACGTTAAAGTTGTCTAAAATTTATTGAAAACTTATCAATTAAGTATTATTTAGGAAAAACAAGGATAAATATTTCAATTCCTGCTCCAGCTAAAATTTATTACAAAAAAAAGAAACCTTTTAATCTTTTACGCAAGCTTAGTATGTTTACAATTTTTATCAAAATGATGTAAAGTTTGGGATGTGGGACGAAAGTGGCTCGTTCTGTCCCGGTTATATTTCCTCTCGTTAAAGTAGCAACCACTTGCATATCTTAGTATCAAAGGCAGCTTAAAACACGTGAAGTTAATCAAAGTATTGTACATCCCACTGTAAGAAAAAATGGTTTTCGCAATACTGGAGAAAAATAGGACATCCTCATTCGCAATTTTCATAAAACTTCACGACCAATACCCAATTTTGTATGTGTTAACAAGATATAATAGAGAAAGCGCAATTTTGTTGTGTTTTTGTAGTAGACTTCTCAATTTATTTCAAATTGTAAAACCTGTGAACTGTTGATATAATACAGGTTTTTGCTTAATCAATAAAAATGAAACCAGAATATTGATAATAACATAAATATAAATAAAATATCATGAGTCTTTTCAAAACCATCTGCACAGCAAATCCACATGTAGTTATAACCAACCACGGGGCTCAACAGCTATTTGGCAACCTAGCTTTTAAAACAATACTATACAGCCAATAAAACTATGGCGTTCGAATATTATAAATCGTTATAAAATATTCAAATCAATGTTTAATGTCACTTTGATTTCATGCGACTATAAACAACAATAAAAGAGTGCTAATCTCATGACAGACCCTTATAGATGTGAGCATCGTTGTGTTTGTGGACACTAGTATAACTATTCTAATAATGCTAAAATCCTGTATTAACATGAACAACATTGTTAATGTAAATATTGATTTATATGTTTTCATATTCCCGTTGCTACTGAATTGAAATGAATATTTTATATAGATCAGTCTATATATTTGTATTTTGTGGCTGTTAAAAGCATTGTTTGTTTTGTGTAGTATATATATATATATATATATATATATATACATATATAATGTTCTGACAACAAACTATAGTTTTATAAATATTTAAATACATGTATCTTTGCGAAAAACAATATACCTTATTTTTAAAATGCCAATTACTACTTTATAGTGAAGAAACTGTAAATAGATATGAACAGATGAATGGAAACTAATGTTTTCTTATTTGCATTTCCATACAATATTATATGGTATTTAAATATTTAAATTAATAAAAAGAGAACCCGATTTGAAATACATTTTTTACGACGGCGTTACGTGAATTATGCACGTGATAAAAAGCTCGAGACAATGTAAAGCTTTGTCATTTGTTATCATTTGAAGAAAAGATATGAGTTGGAATATCGATATGTTTACAACAAGCGACTGTATCAAATATGATTCAGGATATGTTGTACATTTAGTACAATATTTGTACATTGCAACATCATCGAAGACAAGTTATTACAACATAGTCAAACTCATAAAGACATGCTATTATGTCAAGAGTCAGCAACACTGAAGGTTTCTGATTTTACATATATGTACATCCATTTTAATATATTACAAGGGGTTACTGGCGACTTTGCCGCAGTAAAATTTAATACTCACTTATAAAATAAGTCATCAATCATGATACATAATTGTTTAAATCTGTCGACGGTCGATAATAATAAAATATAAAGTAAAATTGACAACATAAACATAATCATTGATAACATAACTAAGAGATAGAGTTATTCTTGCATTTATTATTATTATATCTTTATTAATATATACAAGCAAATGTGCAATGCCATATACAAAACTCGTATCCCAACTATTGTATGTCCAATATATGTAATACATTACAAAATTAAGTAAATTGAAAACTTTTAACATAATCAAATAGCGAAAAGTTCATGTAAACATCTACTTATATATTGACTATTTGAACGGGTACATATCACGATGGCGATTTTTAATTTTACCGATATTTCGACCCAGTTGCATGGATCGTGGTCACGACGATACTGCTGTGGTCGGTTGTGTCAAGCTGTCAAGGGCAGAATCTGTCTACCCTACGTCTGATTCTTTTATTTTTCACGGCACCCACATCCATTTGTCGGCATACTACACTCACAACGTCACGTTTTAATTTTGAAAAATTGCGTCGTTTGTTCATTTGGCATAGCTTCACCACTGGATTCCACGTATCAGCCAGCTTAAAACCATCTTCACGATTGAAATTAGGATATTTTTTAATTTCAATGGCCTCGCGAACTAATCTCGGCATATAATGGCGGTCCGTGGAAAGAACTTTCGGGTTATGAAGTTCTATCCAGTGTTGAGTTCCCTGCTGCAAAATGTGCTCCGCGATCGCAGATTTTTGTATGTCGTTGTGCTTGACAGCATTTATGTGTTCTGACACACGAGTTGCTATGGAACGCTTCGTTTGCCCAATATAAGAGCTTCCACAGCTGCAGTCAATTTTGTAAACGCCCGGACATTGATACGGTAAACGATCCTTCGGAGATCTTACCATGTTTATAATCCTTTGTNGACGAATTGACCTTTTCATTGCAAACATATTAAAATAATCTGCACGCCTTTCTCTAACTCAAGTATTACTAGATCAGCTAGATTAACTTAATCAGTGGTGTTTAATTTGTCTGTCATACTCAACACATACCCTGACCTTCGTATGCAAAGCAATTTGATAGTTATTAACAAATGTTTTTACGTCTAGGTGAAATCAATTACAGACTAGGATAAAGTGGAGTTGAGATTTTTCGAGGAGATCTCAATAAACGGTCTGCAAAATTTTTGTCTATCGTAACTACTTTGGTAATAATAAATGGCCAAGGTTGAATCCGCCCACTAGTACAAACCTAGACAAAGTGGAAAATATAGTTTCCTAAACTTGCACCTGCAGGAATCAAATAAATGTCAATATTATTATTCTTTCAATCTCTACTATTTATCAAATCATTCGTACTGTCATATTAAAGTAAGTAAGTAGCAGCCAGTTAACGTCCCACTGCTGGACACAGGCCTCCTCACTCATATGAGAGAGGGTTTTTAGAGCACAGACCCAGTGTACTTTCTATTCCTTCATTCTCATAGTCCGATGTGACGGCAATCCGACATAACCGGAGAGAGATAAGGCGCAGGACCGACGGCTTAACGTGCTCTCCGAGGTACGGGGTTGGATCACAACGCCAAATTTTTCCCAATTTCGGGCAAATATTGAGAAAATCTTAACAGAAAACTCAATATCGCTTTCGAATTGGCCCGACCCGGGACTCGAACCCAGGACCTCATGTCTGTAGTCAAACATGCTAACCACTAGATCAGTGAAGCAGTTATATTGAGTACTGTCTAATTGGTTTCGTTGTGTCTTTTCGTCGTGCCAGCTGCTTTCTTTCATTTGAAATATCCTTTACCCAAAGTTTGACCGTTAAGAAATTGCTTGTAAAATAAAACCAACTTTGCATATTTTTCTCCTAATATTGTGTCTGCAATAAAGTATTTATATAGTCAAATCAAACTCTCCCTATATATTTTATACATCTTGTTCTGGTTCTCAATAGATATTCAAATACTATTTTATTCATCAATTCAAGTTCAAATTTATTTTTTAAACTAGTAGTGGATGACAGTTTGTGTATCAAAAATATTAATACATTGTTAAAAATTAGTTCATTAGACAAAGAGATAGACTTATATTATTGCTACACCACAAAAAATATATATACAGAAAACACTAAGAATAAACGACTGTAGATATCAAATAAGGCAGTATTATCGATTTAAATTTTGTTAAAATTCGTATTTGCGAAAAATTATAGAGCGTCATCTATTGAAAGCTGACGTAGAAGGTATAGAGATTTCATGTTACGTAATCCATTTAAAAAGTTCGTGCTAGATGGCACAGGAATTGTTTTTTTTATATTACTTGTTATTTTGTGCAATAAAATGGGTTGAAAACCGATTTAATCTTAATTTCGTATAGCGGGTTAACATTCTTTCATTCATATTGTACTTACTGTTCCAAGGCCTTATACGAAAATTAAAATGAATACATTACACTTAGTTTTGTTTAATATTAATAGATTATCATAAATTAAATTAAATATACCGTCAGGCCCGGATATGCCTTTTTATATTAAGGTGAATCAAATAGATTGTTATACACAAACTAAATCATTTAAATATTGTCGTCAATATTGAAGCAAATTACGAATATGTGTGTACATAAAAAAAAATTAATAATGGTATATATCCATTATTCTGAAATACTCAAATCATTAAACAAACATGGTGACTTCAATAAGTTATTGTTATAGATGCTTTGAAGTAAGCGTAGCGTCAAACAAACAAACAAACAAACAAACATAAATTAAAAAAGTATACGCGACTGAATATTTTGTGAGCTCTTCTCAGAATAGGGCGTTTTTCTAAATGACTATAAAAAGACAAAGAAAGATTTTCTTTGTCTTTTCATAGTCATTCTTTAATATTAACATTCAAGTGCTATCAAGGCCCGCTTGAAATGGCAGCGGGAGGTTAAAAATCATAAATCAAGATCAAAATATTCTTTATTCAACTAGGCTCAAAAACACTTTTAAATCGTCAGTAGTCTGTCCGGTCCGGTAAATATATCTACCACTGGTTCGGAATGTTGATTCCGCTGTAAAGAAACCGGCAAGAAACTCGATTACTCCTGTAAACCTAGTTTTTGTAAGTTTTTAGCTTAACTTAAGTTTAGTGTTTAATTTAAACTTTAACATAGTTTTTATCTTTCATGTGCAACTGAAATGAAGTCCAAAAATTTCTGTCACTTATTTGTTATTCAATATATCACTTACTCACTTTAACCGATGGACGTCCACTGATGGACATAGGTCTCACCTAATGATGGTCACTATGCCAGATCTTGTGCCGCCTGGCTCCAGCGGCTACCGGCGACCCTCCCGGCGGCCTTCTGTCATCGGTCCACCTTTTAGGGGGTCTACCTATCTACCTATCTAACGCAACGTCCATCGGTTCGTCGAACTATGTGCCCCGCCCATGGCCACTTCAGCTTCGTGATTCTTAGGCCTATGTCGGTGACTTTGGTTCTTCTACGGATCTCCCCGTTTCCGATTTGATCGCGTAGAAAAACTCCCATCGCACGCTGTGTAACTTTGAGCTTTTGAATGAGGCCCATAGTAAATTCAATATATATTGCGACAGTACTGTGAGAATTGATATATCTTCGTATTTTTTGTAATATAAAGATAGTTTAAATGTCGGCCGCCTTCCCCCATAACAGTACGCCGTAACACAAAATGCTATGAAAATAGGCGAAATACACCATTTTAGCAGTTTCAACATCAATACGCTGGTGCTTACCTTACCTTACCTGAATTGATAATAAATAATTTAAATATACAGACAGTTACAGTTTATTATAGAATAGCTGATGACATTGAACTTCCGTTCTTTGCTATTTGATTCGCTTTGAAGCGCACGCATTTTGCGGTACAAACTTTTGCAATCCGCCTTGCCGCGGTTATTACATAGTTTTGCAATGTAAACGCTCTCCCGAATGAGATGCACCGTTCAGTTAATTTTGGTTTCCACTTACAAAATTATCCTAATAACATAAGAGGCATTTAAAAATGTGAAAGCAGACGGGCTATAGAGTTAAATTAAGTTGTTAAACATATAAATTCTGCGAATGGTGCCCCATGGTGCGTGTAAAACATTTGTGGAATATTTAATTCAGAATTAGTCTACTCATATCGATTCAATATTGAAAATATGATCATTTAATAGGTTCTTGTCTTAAAATAAATATATATGGAAGGATTGTCAAATTTGGTATAAATATAACGTTGCTTTTCGTAACCCATTGGGTTTTCCCAGTTATAGCAGTGCCTTTGCCACATGTTTGCTCAATACATTTATGTTATGGTTTACTTTTGGCAGAGAATTAGATCAACACGTAACCATAACAAGAATCAGTCTGTAAAGGTATATACAACTAGCAGTATATTTACATACTGGCTGTCGCAACTGTAAAAAGTAATCGTCACTGTCTATTTGACGCCTGGGAATAGAGCCATTATGTTTTATTGAAGTGAAACTTCTTTAGGCGCATGAGGGTGAAATTTTTACGGATGAAACGCGTAATTAGCGTTTAATATTTACAAATAACATGTGGCATCTTAATTTTCCACTCGTTATTTCTTATACTATTTTTCATAAAATACTTTTTTCTAAATTCAATAGCAAAATTTAATCAATAATTTAAATTATGGACGAAAAACACATTTTTATTTTATTTTGTCATTTGAGATTTCAATAAATTATATATATATCTTCCTTTTTCACTCCCTCTTAGTCTCGGAAATCTTAAGTTTTAGATTTGTATAAATATAAGACTTCAAATTCGTTTGCCAAAGAAGTTTCACTTCTGATATGTGGACTTTGTACACACGCACTTTTAATTTTTTTCTTCCCAGTTAGTATACTATTAATTTAATTATTTTAATTTTGGCTAACTTAAAATAAATAAAATTAAAAGTCTTTACTCTTTTGTCTTTAAACTGCAGATATACCAGTTAACTTAAAACACACTTAAGGTTTAAAAGTGAAATGTATAGAGAGAAAGATGATTTCACTTTAAGCCCATATGTCGCCCCGCGCTCCGCTTCTGCCATTTCACAAAATTTAATTCAAATAATTGTTATTAATTATTGATTGGGATAAAAATTCTTGAATAATCTGTATTTTGCTAATATTTTCTTATAAAAGCATATAAATGTAGTAATTTCCGTTTACGGCAATCGTGGGCGGAATGCGACCTGACCGTAAACTTCTGCGTGTAAATTACCAATACTGGTTTGTTTATGTCTTATATCGTCCTTGCTAAGAGTAAGGAAACCATTAGATCTAGCTTTGGCACATGCAAATTATTTAACAAAGCATCCGCGATTTAATACTGATTGAGGCCATCTATTTAAATAAATATTCAATTTCATTTATTGGTTTTTAATAGATCTTATTAGTTTTTGTCTTTAATGAAAAGCAAAACTTCATAGATTTAATTTTTATATTAAACTTGTGTGGGTGGGCTATTACAGGTGTGTACGAGTATATATAACAAACTATGTCCTTTGTATATTTTCAAGCCATCCGCTTGATTGTTCGACCCCTTCGCAATATAAACGGTCATTGCATATAGATTTCCTCATATTTCCACGAAATCAGAAACTACGCGATCGGCAACAGCGACAATATTGTATATATCGATCTACTGACATTTATTAAAACAATACCTTCTTAAATGTATTCGTAAAGGTTGTTTTTAATAAAAGTGATTCTAGGTCTTTATGGAGGTATATAGCACACATTTTTATTTAGATTATGTTCTCACTTCATGTTAAGTGACGAAGCAAAGTAACAATAAGATAAAATGCGCTTATTTAGTGAGTGTATGTTTTTTTTTATTAGCTTCAGAATGTCATCTTTCCATTCCGTGATATCATTCGAATATTTATTAGTGCATGCCTTTAATTTAGAAACGTACAAAAAAGAAAATAGATTTATTTTAGTTTAAGAACTATTTGTATGAGTTCTAGTTGGTAAGCCTTGAAGAATAAATGTCATCGTACTTGAACACATTATTGGATTCTTCACTTCTTTGCTGGTAAATAGCCATATTCAGCCATGTTTAAAATGGTATGAAGATACTGCTGAATGTAGGAGTCTAAAAATATGATATCTTAATATGGAAACGACACCGTCGAAAGTGGAAGGTGACGCTTATGGTGTAAAATAGGCAAGTTACTAAATATTATTCCATTGTCTACGCCTCTCTCGTATGAGTGAGTAGGCCTGTGCCCAGCAGTGGGACGGTAATGAACTGTTGCTTACTTACTCCATTTTCTGATAATGTACTCACAAAATTAAGCATACTATATGTTTGTCGTCGTTAACTATATTTATTCGATACTAGCAATTCCCCGCGGTTTCGCTTAGGTAGATACCTTTTTCTTGGCAGTGGAAAGTCTACTAATAAGTTTTTTTTAAATTACTTTAGGACAAATAAACAAATATGTGTACTGAAATTTTCAGAACTGTGCTAATGAAATAAACAGTCATTCTGGAATACATAAAGTCTTTTCAGTCTATTTGTGAGCCATACTCACAAATGTGAATAAAATGGTACATTTTGAACAAAAGGAATAAAACAAAACTTTCGCACCAAAAAAAAAGAAGAAGTTCGTGGGAGATGGTATAGAAATTGACTTTAATTTTTTATATCACTTATAACTACATAAAATAATATAATTTGTCCAATATACTACAATAAAATCCTTTACAAAAGTTAGTATAAAGCATATTTAGAATAACGTGGGCCAACCTTAAATTATGTAATAATTTACCATTAAACTATAATCCAATTTTTGACATCAGACAGATGTCTGTAGATACATACAGCGGCATGTGAGATTGAGGAAGCGTCGCCACGTCGTCTATCTTTCTAGGCGGTTCAGCGATTCGCCAACTCTTTCGCCGCATATAACTATAGTATTGTTTATAATGGTACACGTAACTCATGTCTTATTAAAAATATCGAAGTTTCACATCAATCAAGCGGCTCTTGATGGAAAGATTTTTTTGCAACTAGCCATGGCCGAAGCCTCCTATAGCTAGAAATTCAGAATATGCCCTGCCGGGAATAGAATCCAGAGCTAGCGAATCAAATACTTGCATCATTGCGTAAGCGAGTCAAAACGTTAAACGCCATTATACATGCTGCATAAAAATTAACAATTCTTTTAGTATTGCTACAACTGTAACAATTCTCGCTATTGTGTTGTTTCCTATGCAAAGTCTTCATGGCTTTGTCGACTTTTCCTGTTTTATCTAATTATGGCTTTTTCATTGAAACAACAATTATCGGCTGGTGGTCTTGGCTTGATGATTAATAGCAATCACAACAAATTCTTTGGTTGAATAGCTCAACAATGCGGTTTTAGTCTATTCAAACAATTAGAAATATGACTTTTAATTGTTTGGTAATTAATCATAAATATTATATATATATCGTTAAAGAATGTTTGTAGTTATGCATACAGATGTGTGAATGACGTTTTAGAAATATTTTTGATGGGGAATTTTTACTGGACGCGGTAGAACTTCTGTTATATTATAAATAAATATATCGGTTTTAATTTTATGTGTGCAATGAAAAAATAATAATGGTGTGACATGTTTTAAATAATATATTCATATTTTTTGTACACGCTGTAGTGGCAATACAAAAAGTATTGAACAAAGGTCTTTTTGAAGTATTTTGATTTATAAAAATAAAACAAATAATATAAAAATGATGTCATTTCCTATGCCATCTAGCACGAATTTTTTAAATTCATTACACACAAAGAGAAGACTTAAAAGAACTAAACCTTTTGAGTTAGTGAAAGTACAGTGACACAATATAGTGCAGTGTGGTGCTTTTAAGCAGGAACTCGAGAATAGTGTCAATAGAACTCAAGAAAAGTCATATGTTATTTGTAAATATTAAAACTACCTAACCTACAAACGAGGTAGCATAAAAAACGCTGCACATCTTGGTGACGCCACGTTTTCACGCGTTTTATCCGTAAAAATTTTAACCCTCATGCGCGTAAAGAAGTTCCACTTCAAAAAGTACATACAAAGAAATCTTTAAACTTTACTTGTCAGCTTTCATGAGATGGCACTGTGCAATTTTTCACGAATTAAATATTATTAAAGACTATTTGAATTACATTAAAATCAAGTGTCAACCAGTACTCGTATATAAAATGCAATTTAAACTTGGGTGGATGTATATACACATGTCGGAGAAGAGGAGAGAAAGAAGCATAACGCAGAGGGAGGTAGGGCTCTCCACCGCCAACGTCATTTATGGCATCCATAATTTCTATACTGTGGGCGTTGGTGGGTAATGTTGATGCAATCAAACCCTTTATTAATTAACTCAGATTATAATGTTCAATCACTCAATGTTCCCGATATCAATTTACACAAACTCATTAATAATAATAGCTAGGCACGCATCCGAGAACTCGAGAGACGCGCGCTGTGGACCGTCACTATTGACTCTGCCTCACGCCGATAGACGGATGGCGCCAGCATTCCACAGACTATTGCACTCCGACACACACACACACACACACACACACACACACACACACACACACACACACACACACACACATATATATATATATGTATATATATATGTATATTTTGTTAACGATTGAAATGTTGAACTTGCTATATACGATTACTAGCTGAACCCGCGACTTTGTCTGCGTGGAATGTTTTTAGGGTTGGTTGATTGTTTGACAAATAAGAAACTATATAACGTATGACACCCCCGCAAATCCCTTTGCGGTTGGAATTTTGTAAAATCCTTTCTTAGTTGACCTCTACCCGTCAAACGGAATATTCCTACCAAAGTTCAAGTCCCTACGCCTCATGGTTCCAGAGAAATCGTGATGAGTCAAAAGATACCTGGATATCTCTTATACACATATAGATAGGTAATGTTAAATAATAGCCGGAATTGCAAAAACTACCTTTATATTGAAATTCAGAACTGCGATTATATTCAAAATGAATTTTTATACAGATTTAGTTAAGCAACAAATATTTAAATTTCAGTTTTGTTTAGAAAACCAGTTCTGGTTTATGGAGCCTTCCAATAATGTGAAGATTGAAGAAATAACAACGGCTATAAATAAATGTACAGGTTGCTGGGACTTTCCGTACGGCCTGTACCAGTTTAATTTGTATTTTATTTTATTTTTAATTCTCACGTGCGTAAGCAGAAGCGGCACTACTAAAATCTACAATCGATCTTATAATATTAACAATATAGTTTTAACACAATGTCTTTTGTATAGTCAAAGATAGTTTGTAATCTATATAAATACCACAATTACGAAAATAACTCTGTCTGTTACGTTTTCATGCTTATCTACATCTTATCTTGGAATCTGATTGAAAGTACTATCATAGAAATGGGACTGAAAATTTGTATAGCAATTAATCATTTATCAATTTCATAAAAATTAATCTATGTTTTGGGAGAAGAACCATTTTTTATTTCTTGCCTATATTTATATACGTAACATCTTTAGTTTATCTAAATATACTAAATTTGCTATTATCATAATTGATCCCCAATATTATTGAGCCCAATGGTTTGAGTTTGAGTATTTTAAATTAAAATCACATTATCTTTATATATATAAGAGATATCCAAGTATCTATTGACTCATCACGATATATCTGGAACCATAAGGCGTAGAGACTTGAAAGTTGGTAGGATTATTCCTTTTGCCGAGTAGAGGTCAGCTAAGAACGGATTTAGCAAAATTGCACCCGCGAGGGGTATACGGGAGTGTTAATTAAAAACGCTACCCAAAAAACATTCCACATATACATTTAAACTATATATTTGCAACCCCGTGGTGGGTGTATGCTCTAAAAATACTAATGGGCTGTTACATACTACTATCTTACATACTACACTTATATACTAAAGCCGATTTCATAACCTTATTTTTAGTTTTTTATTTTACAATATTGTTTCCATAAATAAAATTAAATTGTAAATTCAAATTAATAGATTTTAATTAAATGCATATGAAAATATATACGGTAAGTACATCAAAAAAAATTTTTTTTTAATATTATATCTGTCATATTTTTAACTCTTTGTATCTTTGGTAAGATAAAGCAATTTCGGCTTATACAAGCAAAAAGTTAAGTAAAGAAAAAAATAGGGTTTCCTGAAGAGGAAATTAAAAGTAAAAAATATTTAAAATTGACTTAAAAGAAACAGAAAGCTTAAGAGAAAACATACCCTTTATCATGTTAGCGCGCTTCCATCTTAGACAGTATCATCACCTATCATCAGGTGATATCATTGTCTGGTGCTAACCTATCAGCAATAAAAAAATAAAAACTCACGTCGCCCACGCGCATCTCGCCGTAATAGATAAGTTTAATGACAACCTATATCCGTCCCACTGCTAGACACAGGCCTCATTACTGATATGAGAGAGGGTTCTAGTACCCAGCACGCTGTTTCACTGCGGAGTATGCAGGCTTCCCATACTTACTCCCGGGATATTCAAGTTCCCTCACGATGTTGTCCTTCACACAATGATGGATTGGAAACAATAACCAATCACGTAAGTTTTATAATGAAATTTATTAGAGCTTACCCAGACTCCGAATCCGCGACTTCCCTGAACGAGAATTCATGTCTCTTACTATTAGACCATCACGGTTTATGGCAGGGGTGGCCAACAAGTCGATCGCGGTACCAATTTTGGTCGATTGCTCGCAAGTTTCATGTACGTTTCTGAACTCGCCAGAGAGCACGGAGGTATAAAAGCACATTGCATAAACGTCTTCTTACCTAAGAAATAGGTCGATCGCGACTCAATTTTAAAATAAAAAGTGGATCTTATGTGCACAAAAGTTGGCCACCCCTGGTTTATGGCAATAGATAGCACCGTATCTATTACATATTGTGAGTCCCACAATTATGTAAATTAAGTGTACGCAGGCGAAGTTGCACGGGTTAGCTAGTTATAGAATAAATATGATGTCTATACAGCACTGTCTTCTATATAACAATAACCAGGTTAAACAGCGTACACATCATCGATAGAAAAATAAATATAGATGACATTAAATAGCCTTTTGTATTCAAAGCGTTCGCTTGCCAACTTATATACTGTTACATAGCAGTTGTAAACACGCATAAATTGTACATTGACGGTCTACGCATTGATATTGATCCAGTGTGTGATTATTCTAATAATTTACATTAGCTTGGAGCATATTCATTTATATTACCGTGTACGGCCTTTCACCTTCTAGGGATATACTACAATCTTTTGCATTAATTAAACAAGTTTCTATGGAATGTTTATTTGTAAACACATATTGTTCAAAAGGAAAATAACAAAACAGATAAACTTTTGATAATTTCTAGTTTTACATTAAATTTTAGGGTTTAGTTGTCGTAATTTCCGATATAATTGGATATCGATTTTATCAGTTTTGATGTTGCTTACTTCTAAAGTCCTCTACAGTCAATATATAGGCATCAATATAGATTTCCTATGACACAGATACTAAATGTATTGAATGTATTCTTGAATAAAATCCATTAGCAGATAAGTAATCAGGGACAGGTACAAGACATTCATTTAACATTTCATATTATATTATACTATTAAAGGACCGAAGCTTGATGTACTTTAAATTTATCTTTTGCATAGGCTTTATCTTTCGAATCGAAATCGAGTAGCTTTAAATATCATAAAATTATTCTCTAATTTCTTATTAAAGTACTATTAATTTATATTAATTTTTTGACCAGAAATTAGTTTAGATAAACAGAAAGGCTTACACAGATTGTAAAAGCGTTTTATGGTTAAGATAGTTTAAAAAAACTTAACTGTCAAACTAACAATGTTTTTTTTTAAATAAATAGATAGTTATTCTTTGCATTTTTTAAGTATAAATAAACCCTTTTGGGTTTAAATTCAATATTTACTCTAATTTATTTTGCCGTCCGCATATTCATCTAAAGCGTAACGACCTTTACTACAGAGATGAAACTAGTTTGCATATATGACGATATAAATCAATTATACACTCAAGTATGTCAACCTTATTCTATTAATTAAACCATTAATTAATTTAACCAATAATTATTTACAATATATAACGTAATTTACGTGATATGTTGTAAATAATTCATAATCTAATAATGAGGTGGTTAATAAATTTGTCGGAATCGCTGGCGGATTGGTGTATTTGCTTCGCTAAAAGAAGTCTTGGATTCATTTTTAAGGAAAGGTATTTAGAAATTGCATTTTTCAATCTGTCAGAGTCTGGATAGATGGGATGCTTCGGAAATTGCTTATTATCAGCCCACCAACTAAGACCTACTGCCAAACAAAAAAAAAGATTCCTTTTCCATTCTGCGTAAAAATTATACGAGTTTAATTACTTCTTACTATTTTAGCGCGCTTCCATTTGAGACTGCATCATCACATACTGTCAGAAGAGCTTACAATGCTAACTTGTCAACGGAATTTCATTACGCGTAACTTTAAATATATTTTGTCTCAGTCCGAGACAAAAGCTCGCTAATGGGAAAGTGGGTTTCGAGCTTTTTTTCGCCACGCTATAGCAAAATAATTTCGCAAGCTGTATATCCTCCAGAATTATTCCTGGTATGCCGTTATATTACTATAACTATCACAAAACTAAACTTTATATTAAAATGATAATTCTTTTTCAAATGTATGTAATAATATAAACTAAGACAAGTTACGATTTTGCTTTCTAGTCATGTCATGTATTAAAAATTAATGCAATTACATTTTTCTTCACGATAATCCATCCATAGTTACTGAACTTGTTTGGAGAGCAAATAGAGTGTCATTTAAGATTTCTGACATGAAATATTAACTTGATAGTTCATATTGAATTTAATATATTGACTACTACTTACTTGCTTGTAAACAAGGTCTAAAAGACAACTTTAGTAATATGAATGATCATTTACAAATAGTACAGCATTTTTCCTATAAGATTTGCTTCGGTTTAAAGATATTTATTTCTCAACAAGAAACACTTAAGGTGAGAATTGAACCTAGTATTAAATTTACTTTGATATTTTACAAGTTAGCGTTGAATATATTACATTTTAAGAAAGGATAGTTACATCAAAAATGACGAAGAAAATTACAAAAAAATAAATACAATACAAAGAGTAGTTAGATAAAAAAGAAACAAGTAACAAAAATTATGTTATGATGGTAAAGATCTAACGTAACATGACTGAACTTTTTGCGCACATATTTAACCAGATTTTATATTCATGCATAATTTTGCTGTTTATGACTGGATGTGGTAATTTATAGTAGATTTGCACACCTTAAAATAATATGCTTTTGGTCTCATAGTTAGTTCTCGGTGCTATATTGATTTCTTATTTGTTCTTTCTCCTTGTTCATGTATATGTTTTTCTATGAAATTGTAGTTGTGAGTGGATTTAGCTTAAGTATACGTTTCACGTTTATTGTAGTATGCAAATAAAAGACGTGTTTCTCTACAATAAAAACAATTCATTAAGATATATTTGTTTAAATGTATTTTAAAAATAAAAGAGCTCTATTAAAAGTTTTAGCATTTGTAGTTTTGCCACTAACAAACACGTCGAATGTTGCTCAGTTCTTAAAACTAAACTTTATATACATTTCCAATTAAAACTACGTCGCCATTGTTTTATTGTGTCGTAAAAATGAGATAATGCTGAATTTTATCGTTATTATAAAACGACCTTCTTTTAAAAGTGTTTCATTTAGTTTTCATGATAATTATGATCTCGTATATTTTATGAAATACGAAATAAACCGATTCCACTGTATTCTTTATACGTTTTACGTACCTCTCACTATATGGTTATAAAAATTCACTGTTACAATTTTTTACCGCGGTCAAGTCGCAAAACTACTCAACCGACAATGATATATTTTTACCATGTTGCTGGATTTCTACCGACTTAGGATAGGTTTTATTTTATTTACAATTTCTTTATAAGATCAATAAGAGGTATAAGTTCTTGTCTGAATTGATTTGATGACGATGATGATAATGATCGTATTGAAAATATTAAATTTTACAGTCTCGTAGCGAAATAATTAAAAAACATTAAGCCAGCTGTCGACTACTTTTCGAATTGTTATACACAAACAGACACGGAAGCTCCAATATGTATAAAGATTACGTACAAAAGAACCTTTAGAATAATTAAAGTAAGAATATAAATTATTAAAATATTGATTACAAATAAGAAGGAACTTCAACAGGTTTTTATATCCCGCGAGTAAGAATATATGTTTGTGATGATTTTATTAATTGATTGACAAAAAGCAGTGTATTATTTTTATTATTTTACTACCCTTAAGTTCCCGGAAAATGATAATATAATGGCATCACGGTGATTTTCAAATGGAAAAATATTTTGTCTTTTATTATATTTCTCAAATTAACGGCCTTTAACACAGAAATTATTTAATTAGTATCATTATTTCAATAAGTACCTACTATTAACTTAACTACATACTGTCATACATTGTGCAACCCTAATAAAATACTTTATTGCAAATCCAATTAAATTCAAATACATTTTTTAAAATTCTTCTAAACGACAATTGAATTTAATAGTTTTATTAAATAAAAATTCATTAACTAATTGCTATTTTGCGAAAAATAGTCTCTTTAATTTCTGACGGGTTAGCGCTTGATGGTAAGTGTTGATAATTTAAGCGTGCTAATCTGATAAGAGGCATTCTACCTCTTATGATTTCTATACAGCATCGTAACGGTACACAAATCTTTTTTAGTGTTCTTTGTCTTTTCTGGTAGGGTGATAACTAGCCACCAGTAATTAACCAAAAGTCCAAACGCAGATAAATTAGAGAATACAATTTTCTAAATGAAGGGTGCAGGGTGCACTGGGTATCGAACCTAGGACTTGTGAGTGACTATTAAGTGTTCCCAACACTATGACAGAGAGGCTTAAAGACATCCAGTGTCGATCTGGAGTTTATAGTCAGGTTATGTGGAATGCACCCTTCGTAACTCTTCAACTGCTTAAGTGGGTCTACGATGGCGTAAAGATTCCAAGAAGCCCTGCTTCTATTACCATAGCAAGGCGAATTTATATAAATATTATTTTATAATTTGTCTCTAAGTGTGTTGGTAGATGAAGCTTCGGCTGTGTCTATATAGGCAAAGGTTTTGCCAATTTTCCTGAGACAATTTGCCTCTTATCGCATTAGCGCTAATTGTCACTTACCGTCATATAGATCACATTCAAATATAGTCTGTATGTAACATAAAAAATATTTCTTAAAGTCAGTGCCAGTCATAACAGTAGGGTAACACAGGGCCGACGCTCAGGGCCATTATTGTAACTAATCTTGTGTCATGTGTATGCGTGGATCGCTCTAGTCCATTTGTCAATGCGCAATAAACCCACTACGTAGAAGGAGGGCTGTCGATTTGCAGTTTATATTTTTACTAAACTTCCTTTATAAACTATATTTATAAAAAAACAACCTATCTATCACAGGACGCCTGGCAAGTGAAACTTCTTTAGGCCTATGAGGGTAAAATTTTTACGGATGAAACACGGGATTAGCGTCACGAAGATGTGCCGCGTGTTTTAAGCTTATTCGTTTGAAGGTTAGGTTCTTTTAGGTTAGGTTAGGTTTTGCCCTTCGTCTTTTAATCATTTAATATACTATTTTTCATAAAATAAAAATATTTCATAAATTCTGTTTTCTAAATTTTTAATTCAAAAACAAAATTTAATTAATAATTTCTAATATCGACAAAAACACGTGACATTTTAATTTACATTTCGTCATTCGAGATTTCAATAAATTATTTGTATTAATTTTCGACACTTAATATTTTAATGACAATTAATTTCATTAATTCATTAAATTCCTATCTCCCTTTTTCCTTTCGTTTAAATTTCCTAAATCTAAAGTTTTAGATTCGTATATAAACAAGACTTAAAAAATTGCTTGCCAAAGTATAAATTTTGAGATGTGTACTTTGTACGCATGCACTGTTAATTTTTTTTAATTTAGGCCACAATTTTAGAAATTTAGCAACGTGACCCCTTCCGCAATGTAGACGGTCACTGCAAACGGATTTCTCTTCGTTTAATATACGGAACATGATGTTTACGTGTGTTGTTTACGTGTTCTATACACAGATAATACTTATATACTTGACTTATACTTTCCCATATTAAAATGCGAACACTTGCTGATATCAGAAACGGGAACTAGTTCTTTCAGCTTGTCTAAAGCTAGTTTGATTTGTTGTTTCGGATAATACTTAAACTTCCGTAAGTCTCTATATAAAGTAAGTATATCTACTTTGAATTGTCTTGATATTAAATTTAAATATTAAATGACTAATAATCTCTTGAAATACTATCTCACACATTCATATATTATACATATTTTAATTCGTCTATAGGCAATGAGGAAGTCTATCACAGAAAAGTACAAAAGTCTGAACAGGCAACCATAACGGATAACAACCCTGTTATGATTATTTTAAGCACTAGCACATCTATATTTAAACCGTTAAAAAATCTCAATGTTTTTCCTACTTGTCTAAACTATTTTATTACAATAAATTTTTTGGCTATAATCCAACAAAATATTAATGATGACAATTAAAAATATGTATTTTACATATAATTTCCTGTCAAATATTAAATTGAGTCGACTTTTTCATACTATAACATTTTTACAAAGCTAACCCACGCTATTATAATATAACTATTTAAAAAAAAATCATAATCTGTTTTGCCTGTTAACATCATTCATAACATCTTGACGTATCATTTACACAATTTAAATACAGTATGGGAAAAACTTTCAACAAATCTTCGTTGACGTAAATTTTTAGAACCAATAAATACACAATTGTCTTTATAATTATATTTGTCAAGTGAAAGATTAAAATTTTTATCGATGAAACGCGGGATTAGCGTAACGAAGATGTGCAGCGCTATTATGCTAATTACTTTGAAGGTTAGGTAGTTTTAATATTTAGAAATAAAATGTGAAATTTTAATTTGCCACCCTTCATTTGCCATAATTTAATATATTATATTCATAAAATATAAAATAAAAATATTTAAAATTTTAATTCAAAAACAAAATTTTATTAATAATTTCTAATAATGACAAAAAAGCACGTTGCATTTTTATTACCAATTCGTCAGTTGAGATTTAAATAAATTATTTGTATTAATTTTTGACCCTTTTAATATTTTTATGACAATTGAATTCAGTAAATTCCTAACAAATCTTCCCTTTTCTCTCTCTCGATATTAAAATCTAAAGTTTTAGGTTTGTATAAATATAAAAAAGACTCAAAAATTAGTTTACCAAAGAAGTTTCACTTCTGACATGAGTACTTTTTACACTTTTAACTTTTTTTTATTTATGTAATTGTTGATTTTAATCCAAAACATTTTTTATGGTCTTCTGACGTAATTACAAGAGTTGCTCACGTCGCTAGCAAAGGTTCCGGGCTTAACTTCCGGCTGAGCAACTGGTGTAATTAATATGGCTGAAAGATTAAATATATAGCAAATATCAATTCTTTTCTTCTGTCTCAAAATCTTTTCTATAACAATTTACATTCTTTTTTCTGGCGTTTATTCTATTTTGTGTTATAATCCTGCCCAGATACCACTACGCTCTTTTTGTAAAAATGATGAGCATTATCATTAATTTCAAATGTATTATTGTGCTTTTCAGTGAGACAGCGTTGTGGGTCAATGCTCTAAAAACCTCCTTTCCTGTAAGGTCTGGGTTCAGCAGTGGGACGTTAATAATCTAATTTTTATCGTTTATACCAGTAAGAGGTGTTTATATGTTTTGTCAATTATTCACCAACAGCAATTGAAGAGTGTAATGTATGTAATTTATTAATAGAAAAACTGCTTTTACCTGTTTCCGGACTCATTCCTGGGATTTGGTATTCGCAGTCCATAAAAAGTTTTGTAATTATTGTTATAAAATAACCAGAAGACATCTGCGTTGTATTTTAGTGTGTTATATATTAAATTGATGAACAGACACGTGCTTTGAACGTTGTAATCTGTTAGGTAATAAGCGGACCGTGGCACCGATTATGAAGTTCATTGGTGATACTGCAACCTATAGATACACAGGTGTTATACTGGCCTTCGTTTTTTGATTTATACTGTATTAGCAATTATTGCGTTGGTCACCCAGAATATCCATTCATTATCTATTGCAATACCAAGACCAGCAACTGCGATAACATTTTAAAGACATCGAAGGGGACAATTCAAAAATATATTGAAAAGTGGTAAAACAATAGCGCGAGTACTCATTTCGCTAGCCGAGGTCCTGATTTCGGTTCTCGGCATAGCAAATATCAGAAAATCTATTTGTTTATTCGTATCGACTTTGCTTTCGTCGGGCTTATCATGATATGACCCTCTAATCCTATACAAGCAGAGTCCTACTACCAAGCAATAAATGTGTTCCGTGGTAAATTATCTTGTCTCAGAATTACGCATTACCGCCTTAGACTCCCCAAGGGTAATAGCGATTACAGCTATAGGGGGGTACCGTACAGTGTCAAGGATGGCAGCAACACTCCTGGCAGGTAATCTCCTATGGAAGCTCAGGGCGGAAGTTCTCACGGCTGCTTACCAGTGCATAGTAGCCGCGAGAACCAGAGGGACATTACCAGATCTTGACGTAGTATGGCGGATCTCGGGTCCGTAGTCCACAGTGGCGGGTGTGGCCAGAGTAGGGGCGATCCACCATCATTTGGATAAGTGGCTGGTCAGAGAGCGCGGATCACTCTCCTACATTTTGGAACAGGTGCTTACCAGTCATGATTGCTTCGGCAATTACCTGTATCAAATTGTTGGCTATGAGCCGTCGGCCAGCTGTTGCGCGTGTGGTGTCTCCTTGGACACAGCCCACCCCACAGTGGCAGAATGTCCCGCCTTGGGTTCTCAGTGACTCATTAAGAAGTCGCTGATCAGCACAGACCTCTCATTGGCTAATATTATAAATGCAATACTCAGCAGTGAGCAGGCCTTGCCTCCTTTTGCGAAACTGTCATCTCGCTTAGGAGGCACGACAAAGGGAGAGGGTGAATATCGCTGAGGCACTCCGGCCCCGACGTAGACGAGTAGGAAACAGGAGGCGGAGGTTCATACAACTCCTCCCCCCGTAGAATATCTGTGAGCCGGCTACAACCGAGGGGCCAGACAGGATGCCTTAACGAACCTCTGTCTTCCCACTCATGGTTGACGACGGTCCCGCTGGGTTTTGTTGGGTATTACGAGTTCTTCCCCCTCGTGGAGTCCCACACTCCCGACCCCACAGTCGGGGTACCGCCTTAGACTAGTTCTGACAAGGTGGTTTACCTCTTAATAGTTCTTTTAATAAGTTCCTTCCTTTCCTATTTCAACATACTGGGTTCTGCCTTCAATTTAACGTACATTACTGATTGTTATAATCTTATATTAATCTTTAACTCATGTTGTGGCTACCTTAAGATATTGCACACTTTACAAATTTCTAGATATAAAATTCTATTATATATCACTCAATATGCGAGTGTAGTAACTACTGGTGATCCTTAAAGAAATAAATATCTTCAACTTGCATTAATTAGGTTATTGCTATGTCTATGTGTTAAATATTAAATTATTTTATGATTAATGGAAATGTTGTTGGTAAAAAAAGGATGACTGACTGAGTTTGTCGTGGGCTCTTCCTTCTCAGAACAGAGCGAGAAGGAAACTTCGTAAATTAAGATTGTAAGTGGTTCTTTAATCAGTCATCATCTGTCGTATATTGAAATGTGTGGATGTACCTGTGTTTGATGCTTTAAAAGTGCTGTGAAGGCGTACTCTGATAAAGAATTTTATTAGAAGCAAATTTATTTTTTTATATACAGGAGATACCACGAAGAAACTCTTTCAAATTTCAAATTTGTAACTATATTGGGTTATTATGATTTTCTATGTCTAATATACCATGGAACAACAAAGCAATCAACATTAAGCCATATTATTAGCCGCCATTACGTTCTTAGTTATGAGCAAATTTAAACTGTGGTAAATTAAGGAAGAAGATGAATGAAATATTCTAATCATTGTTGTAATAAAGTTTGATAGTAGTAAATGAAAAAAATACCATTCCACGGCACTTATGACTTAGAGCGGAAGCACATAAAATGTTATTATTGTAATTGTATGCAGACCAAAGGAAGTCACTAGAATGTTCTTATCGCATACAAAAAAATAACACATTAAGTACCATAAAGAAACACTCTGCGTAATAAAAGACATTGTGACAACTTTTAAACATATTCAAATTATGCTTACAAGGTCTGTGCAAAAAACCTTAGACACTTATGATTGTAGCACGGCAATTAGAGTAATAGTCTCGCCAAATGCACTACCTACTTATTTATCTAGTAGTAAATATAGATAGAATACTCACAGGTTTATCTAGAAACTCAGTTCGTCACAGGTTAAGTTAAAGCGAATAAGTAAAATTATTTTAAGGCAACTCATGCGCCATCTTTTAAGAACATCTTAGACTCATTACATAGGAAAATAACCTTTTAATTTAGGTGAGCTTTCAGTAGATGTCGCTGTACAACATGAATTATATTAATGAATTAATATTTGAATAAAGACTGTAACATCATCAAGTACTAGTGTAAAAAAAATATCATGAACGGATAATTAAATGTATCATTAATGTTTGAAAATTTGAACAAGAATGGGGAGAGTAGAAAAGTGGTCAGAGCCAACCGTTTAACCACTTAAATCTTTTTAATATGTGTGATCTAGTTAGCAACGTTTATCGCGTTATAGCCTTTTTTATGCCAATTCATTTGAATGTTAGGTAGTTTTAATACTTACAAATAACATATGGCAATTTTCATATGGCATATGGCATTTAATTCAAAAACCAATATTGAGTTTTCTATTAAGATTTTCTCAATATTTGCCCGAAGTTGGGAAGTTGAGGGTGTGATCCACCCCCGTGCCTCGGAGAGCACGTTAAGCCGTCGGTCCTGCGCCCGATCTCTCTCCAGTCGTGTCGGATTCCCGTCACACGGGACTATGAGAGTGAAGTAATAGAGAGTGCACTTGTGTACTATGCCAATCCGCGTGGTGGGTCTGTGCTCTAAAACCCTCTCTCCTATGAATGAGGAGGCCCGTGCCCAGCAGTGGGACCTTAATGGGCTGCTACTCTTACCTTAACTTACTTATATGGCATTTTAATTTCCCACTCGTCATTTAATAATTTAATATACAATTTTTCATGAAATATAAATATTTCAATAATTTTATTAATAATTCCTTATATTGACAAAAAACACGTGGCAGTCATTTGAGATTTCTATAAATTATTTGTATTAATTTTCGACACTTAATTTTTTAATGCCAAAAAAATTCAGTAAATTTAAAATTTTAGATTTGTATAAATATAAACAAGACTTAAAAATTAGTTTGCCAAAGAAGTTTCACTTCTGACATGTGTACTTTGTACGTACGCACTTTTAATTTAAACATTTATTTTGTATAAATTTATATAAGGTTTAAAGGTTTCTTTATTTGCAACGATTTCGTAGTTCGTGCTAAATTTCGTAAGAATTTCCTTTTTTCATATTACTTGTTAATCTATAATCTTCTTCGAAACAAAGTTCATTGTCTTACACCGACATCGCGTAATGGAATTCTATTGATGCAATATAACAAGGCGGACTTGCAGACCTCGTATTATTTTATGAGTGTTCGTCAGGGACAGTTAACGTGCATAATATTTACTATAAGATACACATATAACTTCCTAATAGCAAAATTATGCTTGAATACATATACAAAAACTAAATGAGATAATACAGATGTGAGATAATAGCTTTTGATTTTGCATCCATTTACATATTATGTATAAAAGATTAAAATCAAACCGAGAACAATTTAGCAAACTTATCTATATACGTTTCCTTTTTCTTTCACTCCAGACAATTGTGTTTATATGTGTCGCAGTTGTAGCTTACTCGAATATTAATTATCAGTTATATAAATATACGTAGTCTAGAAATGCTTGAAGTTCTTTGTTTCCTTAACAAATACTAAAATATAACAAGCATATAAAAAAATCTTCTTTACTGTGGTTCCTAAATAAATCTATAATATAAAAACATAACTAAATTATACTATTAGTTCACTCTCTCCCTATATATACACATTAAATAGGAATATATCTTCATATTCAACGTTTTTTATGTTACTAAATAATATAGTATTATCTCTCTTTCCTCCTGGATTTCAGCTATTTTTAATGATTAAATTATATAATTAGAAGGTTTATACAAGTATATATTGTATTTTTATGAAATGTTATGTAACAATATGACCATAAAAGACTTAATAATAAGTAATATGTAGACGGAAAACATCCACGGAAAAGCTAGTCTTGCTCTCTTATAGTGTTTACATTTATATTTTTAAGTGTAGGTACACTGACGTCAGTATTTACACTTATAAAAGGTTTAAAAGTATATTATATAATGAAAATTAAACACTTGAATGCATCATTGTATAAGTACTTGTTGTTATCCTGTTTTAAAGATTATAATAAATTATTTAAAGACGACAAGCATGAAATTTACATTTTCTGTGTAAGATCCCGAAAAAAAAATAGTGCATTCTACTATTATTTAAACAACTATCTGCCACTATTCTATCAAAATCTGTCCAGCCATTTAGAAGATTAGCAGAAACCAACAGGTAGATATGTAATTTAAAAAAAATGGTTTTAAAAACAGTTATTATTTCAACATTGCACACAAACAATGCCATTTTATATATGTACAATATATGTAAGTTATTATTTTTGATGAAATCTAATAAAATGTACATATGGTTATCGTGTTTCACAAAAGTTATTTAGTATTACGAATTCGCTTCAATGTAAATTAATCCTAAAACTTGAAAGATGTTTCTCTTTAATTTTGTACATCATATTACCTAAAATGACTCGTAATTTATGGCTTGCAACAAAATTACAGGTTATAACATCGTAATGTCTATTTTAACAACTCGGTGTGGAATAATACAAACACAGTATTATATTTTGCAATATGTTTTATACTTTTCGCAACATATATTTTATAATCGTAAAATTAATTGTTTGTAACATTAATTGTGAATTTTATATACAAACTTTAAGCGCGTTTATTTCTAAGTTCCTTATGATTTTGATACTTATTTTAAGATCATAATATATTTTTAAAATTATGGGGCGCATGTAATTAAAAACTATTATAAAAAGGCATTTGTTTCAAGATAATATGTTAATATTATATAATGTTAATGTTGTGTAAGAGCCAAGGCAACTCTTATGGTCTCTATACAGCATCGTACTGGATCAGAAATCTCTGCTTTGCGGTACTTCATTGCTAGTAGAGTAGTAACAAACCACACCCGAAGCCTTCCACCAGTTTGGATTCAGATAAATTGAAAATGTAACTTTCCAAATTCGTCCTACCGGGGATCGAACCCGGGACCTCTGCTAGCAAGAGTACTCGCACTACCGTGCAAGCGAAGCCGTCAAAATTTAGCTAATTTAGTTAATTCTAGTTTACATAATATGATAGACAGCATATTTTTACGTGAACAAATTAAAAGGGTGAGAAGTTACTTCAAGGATAACACCTAACTGAAAGCTACATAATATTTGTAATTTTTAAGGATATTCGTTTATATAATAATACCCCCTAAACACATTAAGATTAAAATAAATTTGTCTAGCATTCTTAAAAGAGTTATTGCCTTTTATTTTTTATAAACGATAAAAATACCAGTAAAAGTAATTAATAGTAACTTTATAAAGTTCATTGATTCCGTTGGTATGTACTCAAGACCGAATTTACAAATTAATATTGTTTTTAATTTTTGTTTTATTCATTTCTATCTTGTCTCGGGATTTCTTAATAATTCACTTAAAAAATATAGATTTTTCGTCACAGTATTGGAACTCTTACGTGACGTATTAACCAATTTTTATAAAAGTTTTTGTGTATGCGTATACGATAAGTCGTAAAATATTTTTCAGCTTCGGAGTTGCGCGAAACACCTAGTTATCCTAGTCCAAAGCGATTGTACAATAAAATTCTTTTCCAAAGCCGTAAATATTTGTCCTGCTAATAACCCCCTTAATTAAAGTCTTATATTTTGTACTTAAAGTATGTAAAATCGTCCAAAAATAGCTTTTTTAAAAATTAACTAGATAAAATATTATTTGAAATTAACTACAATATTTAAATTTTTTTAAATATTCTATATGTGTATCGTTTAACAAATTACTACTTAGAATGAACTACTAAGCCTTGTAATTATATAAAATAGTAGACACGAGTATAATTTTATGAAAAGAATCTACATATAAATTCGAATACAAGTTTTTTTATTGAAAATCTTTAAAATGGTTTCGCTTGTGTATTAAGTTACGTTTTTTTTGCTAAATACACGGTGAAAATCATCTCCGTTTGAGGAATTGTAGATTGTAATATGTATAAAACGCAAAAGTTTCTACCTACGTCCGTTATAGATTTGGAAACCATTCAAGCGATGTGCCTCCAAATGCGAAGATGAGCCGATATAACTGACTTACTCTTTTCCTCAAAGACTTACTCTATTGTAAATATGTTTATGTATGTAGATATTCTATGTGATATATGTATATTTCTGTATTAACGCCGCTTACCTTCTCTCTCCTCTCTATAGTGGTCTCCCTCAGCGTAGCGTTGTCTGTAAGAGATCGCTATTTAATAACAAGATCGCCCAATTGCACACTAAATCTGAAAAAGAAGAAATAGAAACAAGGTACAAAAAGGCGGCCTTATCGCTACCAAGCCATTTATACCAGGCATTCTTTGGGTTGGAGACGTTGCTTAATTGTAATGCTATAAGTGGTGTAGGCTAAATATAATAAACATACTTATAAGTTATTGTATTTTTTAGTCCATTTTTGTGGTGTTCAAAAAATTATACATCTATCTATCTACTCTGTTTGCAATTTAGCCATATAGGTTTCACACCAGGACACCGCATGTAATAGCTGATTATAATTAATGCTATAATTTAACCTTATTTTTTAAAATACACAACTATTCTACGTAA
Organism: Elymnias hypermnestra; assembly: GCA_015832385.1. NCBI lineage: Eukaryota > Metazoa > Arthropoda > Insecta > Lepidoptera > Nymphalidae > Elymnias > Elymnias hypermnestra. Next base: position 3,069,013 of record JACTOM010000045.1, on the reverse strand, counting down.
AGCAAATTAATTATCTGTAAAACAAATTTAACCTAGATCATACAAAAAATTTAAAAGTGCATTGTGCATGCATGCAGTGCAAAAATTCAGAAGTGAGACTCCTTTGGCAAACTAATTGTTAAGCCTTGTTTGTATTTATACAAATCTAAAACATTAGATTTCCGAGACTTAGAGGGAGGGAAAAGGAAGATATGTTTGGAATTTAATTGTCATTAAAATATCAAAAGTGTCGAAATTTAATAAAAATAATTTATTGAAATTTCAAATGACGAATTGTAAATATAAATGCCACGTGTTTTTTTTGCGTATATTAAAACTACCCAACCTTTAAACGAATTAGCACAAAAATCGCTGCACATCATCGTAACGTTAATAACGCGTTTCATCCGTAAAAATTTTACCCTCATGCGCCTAAAGAAGTTTCACTTAAAAAATACCTTCAATTCGATTCACGATTTATTAATGAGCCATTTATATATAAACTTATTTTGTTATATCTATTTAATATAATATGACGGAAAGTCATAATAATGTCTCAAAGTAACCTCGACAATTTATATAGTGAAAAATCGGTCGTAATAGTAACGGATGGGAGTGCATTAATCATTGGAATTGTTTATTAGACAAACATAATTTAATCGGTTCTAACGTCTAATATATACTGCTAATTATTTAAAGAGCAAGCGAAATGCACAAGGATACTCGTACTAATTTGAATGATACGTTCGCCGTATGATTTGCTATCGTAGAGGGGGGCGGTCCACCCTGACATTCGGTAAACTTGACGCTCGGCTCTTGGGAAATTGTCCAAATTGCAGCATAGCAGCCACTTATTTCACGAACGCTGTATTGTATTCACGCACGCACTATAATATCATTGATTACGGTAATTATAAAGCTCGTGTGTTTTCAAACGCGGAAACATTTTAAGTATTAATTAATAACAATATATACCAAAATCCACCATTATAATTTAAAGAAAATAACCCAATTTTTTATTTGTTACAGTGACAATGGAGATACTAAATAGGATAGTGGAAGGATACCATGACCTGATGGATAATCAAAGCGATCCAAGAGTAAAAGATTGGACTTTAATGTCTTCACCTTTCCCGACACTTGCCATCTGCCTCACATATGTTTTCACGGTCAAAGTAAGTAAAACTGATACATAAAAAATATTTAGGTCGGCATATTTTAGAAGACTGTGAAGTTGTAAGTTTTCAGTTAAACTATGTATTTATTAAGAGATTAATACACCAATATAGGTAGTACAACATTTGGTATATAAAAAAGTTTGCGTTGACTACATAATTGCAAGAGACAAGATAATTACAATATAAAATACAAAATTGTGACTTTTTATCAATTTAGTTACATAATTTGTCATTTTTAAAATAAATAATTTCCATGATTTATTTATCTATGCATTAATTAAATAAAGCTTTGTACGAATTTTATCTAAAGAGACTTGAAATGTGGCAGCATTATTAATACCTTTATTATTATTTTTTATATATAATTCTTCTGTATGTTCGATTTTGAAGCAATCCTGTTTGTATTCAAAAACATTTTCGATTAACAATTTCAATCAATTTTCCACCATTTCCACTGGAAGAAAAACTGGGAACAGATATGATATAAATAAAATTGAAATGTCTCTTTGTAATCCCAAAATAAATCTATTCGCTAAAAACATATTATGTATTTTTACATGGTACTAATTAAAATAATCAATTATTGAAGCTTTTTTGTCTTTTTATGACCATTAATTTTTAAAAGGGCTGGATTTTTTTGTAATATTTACAACCAGAAAACTTTAATGATGTCATACGTTAAACGTTTTATTCCGAAATGTAAATAGGAACAAAAAATCTGGTGATGTTGGTTAATAGCCTTTATAATGTTTTTAAAAGAAATAAATAAAATATTTTTTCCATAACTAAATCATTACATTCGTTACAAAATAAATCAGAGATAACAAAAAGTAAAATTAAATGTTATTTCAAACTGAATTGTAATAACGACAAGTTTACGACATTGAACGACATAATCATTATTTCTTTGAAAGTATATCATTTATATTTCAAAGGCATGTAGCGAAGTGTATTTTGTAATACGTTAATTTAATTAGCAGGACTCGATTAGTGCATGTTATTTTTGTTGAGAAATCCATTAATAAGCACCATTAAAGATGTACATAGTTAACGTGTGGTTGTGATTTATTAATGTTAATAGTTCATTAATGTGTACAAAGCATTTCTTTTTTGCGATAAAAAGTCATAATTATACTTACAAAATGGAAGTTAATTAAAGAATGAGGCTTTTTGTTCTTATTCAATTTTTTGTGTTATTTTGAGTCTTGTAAGAAATTTAAATGAGTTTATAATAATTAGTGGAGACAAAAGGAAATTTTGCTTTATGTTACTGTTGTAGTATAAGGCTCAAAACTTTTCTGCTGTTAGGAATGAGGCTTTAGTATGGGAGTATACCTGTTTTCACATTATATTACAAAAAAATAACAATGATAAACTTCTACACATCTATCTATATCCTTTCTATCATCCTATTTTAAATAGGGTCAGCTCTCCTAGTAATTTTACGCCATCCGCCTCTATCGGATATCATTTCTAGGGCATCTTTTATCTTAACACACATAAAACGGAAAGCTATATTTACTAGTTATTAAAAACGGGCATAAATTTTGTAATATAACGATGTATCGATGTACTGTTAACATCTTTTAAAAACCTATCTAAATTCATTTTAAAATTTAAGCTCAAAGTTTTATTGAATGGATTTCTTTTTTATATGAAAGCTACCTTTTTGTCCTATTGCGTGAAAATGATTGAAGACGTGTTGATTTTAGAATGACCTAATATCCGAAAAAAAGAATTCAATAGCTTATTTCAAGTTCATACCGAATTTATACTGAGAATTCTATAATTTTTTATCTTAGTAACTTTAATTTGTGTTTGATAAAAGCATTATTAATAATATTCACTCGAAATTGCATACATTTTCTCACGTCTTTTGCAGGTTTTGGGCCCAAAACTTATGGAGAACAGAAAACCATTTGAGTTGAAGAAGGTGCTCATATGGTACAACTTGTTTCAAGTTATATTTAGCATCTGGCTCTTCCATGAGGTAAATGTTTAACATCATATTGTTTACGTTGTTTCTCTACAAGGCCTTGTGATATTATTACGCAATTTATGCATGTTGTATTTAATGTAGTCACATGCATTTTTCTTATATAAACGAGAGCGCTTATTGTGGAAACAGTTGTTCTATTTTCTAGTAATAATTACTATACACATATGACTCTAATAACTAATACATAAGACTCTCATTACGCATACATTATGACGACGTCGCTGACGCATTGACGTAATTACTTGCTTTGTTGCCAGTAATCTCAGATTTGATTACCGTCAGGGAAAATTTAGTGAAACCCAAGCTGTAAGTTTAGCTTAAAGAAAGGTTTCGATCATGGCTAGCTCACCCTACCAGAAATATTTGCCTACGATGATGTATAGAAACCACAAAAAGTATATTATTCCTTACCAGGTTAGCACAATTCCATCTTAGATGTATTATATCTTATTATGAGATCACAGTCATGCATTGATCTGTCAGCAAAAAAAACAAGTAGATCTAATATTTATATGCTTTCTGCATGTCTTTGCTTGTACTTGCTAACCTAATTTGCGGTCAAAATATCATTTGGCTGAAATCATTATAAATATTTATAACAATATTGTCAAGTTTTAATTTAAATAACAATAAAATACAGCTCTAATCTCCACTGTAACAAAATTACGAGGTAGTCTCATCAAAAATATTTTGACTAATTATTACTTTTTATTGAAAAATGTTAATTCCTTCGACTCAAAAATGTCGCTCAGGTGTAATTCCTTTCTATGCATTAATGAGGATTTTTAAATGATATCCGAATCATTTTTTTCAATTAGAAATGCTTTAAATTTCTTTTTAATTAACTTATTCTCGTAATTAATGATTTATTCTTAACACATTGAGTCCTTCCTGTATCTAATCTTTCTATCATCCTGTCTAAATTATTGCGAAAAGACTATGGAATGAGGGCATATAATATGCACGTTTTTCTCATACATTTTTGCACTTTTATAATTTCCGCCTAGTATAAATTTGACCGCGGTATTTTTACATTATTACTGTTAAAATTATCTTATAAGTGTAGTCTTAATCCATTTTTTAGTGTTCAAAACTTAGCGGTCGATAGCATCGTGGTATCTACACGGTATCGTACTGAAACACAAGTCTCTGGCTGATAGGGTACGGTCGAGCCACGGTCGAAGCCTTCCACTAGTCCAGGCTCAGACAAATTAGATAATGCAATTACCTAAATTTGCCTTAGAATCGACGCTAGGATCTTTGCAAGCAAACCGAATATTCACAATATTACTCAGGCGAGGCCTTTTAAAGACCTGATTTGTAATCTTAATTTATTTTTAACAAACGCTCGGTTGCCACTCAACGCAACACTACAAAGGATAGTGCAAGAAATATGATTTGATTCACACGAACGGCCGATTGCACATATATATTTTGTTCGCAGAGTATTGCCAGCGGCTGGTTCACATCATACAGTTTCAGATGTCAACCAGTAGATTATTCGAGGAAGCCTCACGCGATGCGGGTGAGTCGTTTAAACAACAATTTCATTTAAGAATTATATTTACACGGATTAACACAAAACCTGACTTCAACCAGAGACCCGACTGAGTTTGTTATGGGCTCTTCTCAGATCAGGGCGTCAGAGAACCCTCGTAATTATCAGACGAACATTAGAATTAGAGTGTAGAATAAAATAATATTATTTGACTATTCAAGAGTGCTGTAATATGGCTACTTGAATAAAGATATTTTGATTTGATATGATTTGGATCAAAGTTAGACGAAAAGGAATTGCATTAAAAAGTTTACGTTTGTAACTATAACAACAATAATTATCATACTACGTTTTTTAACTCATAAATCAGAAAAACAATCCTTGTGTTAAAAAAGGGATTTTTTTTTATGTATTGGTGCATAAAACAACGATTTTTGAAGTGAAGGTAAATTAGGTACACGCGGGTTAAATTTTTACGGATGAAACGCGTGATTAGCGTCACAAAGATGTGCAGCGTTTTTTATGCTAATTCGTTTAAAAGCTAGGTAGTTTTAATATTTACAAATAATGTTTGGCATTTTAATTTTCCACTCGTCATTTAATAAACTATTTTTCGTAAAATATAAAATAAAAATATTTCATACATTCTCTTTTCTAAATTTAAATAAAAAAACAAAATGTAATTAATCATTGATAATATTGATAAAAAACATGTGGCATTTTTATTAACAATTCGTTATTTGAGATTTCAATAAATTATTTGTTTTAATTTTCGACACTACATATTTCAATGACAGTTAATCTTATGAAATTCCTAATATTTCATCCTTTTCCCCTACCTATTACTTTTGGAAATCTAAACTTTTAGATTTGTATAAGTATCAACAAGACTTTAAAATTAGTTTGCCAAAGAAGTTTCACTTCTGACATGTGTACATTTTGCGCACGCACTTTTAATTTCTTTTTGTGTACCGCAGATATTAAAATTCAATACTTTTGAGTTTAATGTCGTCATTCCAAACATTATGTACAATTAATGATGATATCAAAAAACTACTTACAACCTAGAGTTACGTAAGATCCTGTGCGCCTTGCTCTGAGAAAATCCAACAACAAACGCGACTAAGTTTGTTGTTAGTTTTATCGTTATTCTCGTTACAATGTGATTTTAATTTATTATAGTAAGATTAGACCACTCCCTTTTCTCTCGTGCTTTTTTATCGTTAAAGGAAACCTTCAAAATACAGTATAATTGTTCTGATAATTTTCTTTCAATCAAGGATTTCAATTTATTAAGTGACATCTCTAAAGGTTTCTTGTAAAAAAGTTACCCTTAAATGTATTGTTAATTTTATGCATCCTACTAGAAAATCAATATTATTTTATTCCTGATGTTGTATGAGGTGCAATGATTTTATTTTTTTTAAAGTGTCAATATATTTATGGGCAACAAGATTCCAAATATGTATACGGAATAATCCATCATTATTTTAACAGCTCTAAATTTTTCTCTTTACGACTCTCTTGGACTCACAACCCATTTTATGTTTGTAAATATGTATGTATTTATATCAGTTATAAAGCATTTTTGGACACCGCTTACCCAATTTGTAACAAAATCACCCAAACCTAACATTTAGTGATAAGTCCGCGTTCTGGTACCTTTTACTTAAATTAATGTATATATCGATAAAGTTAACTTTGTGACAACAAATCCACATGGCAAGTAATGTTTCTTTCGAGAAAACCCTCTCTATATCGTATTTAAAAACAAAAATTGTTTCTACCTATTTCTGTTATAAACTTCGAAATACAATTCAATATCCATTGCTTTATTATAATCTCTTATATCAAATAGGAGGATTATGATGTGAAAACATAAAATCACAAGAAATATTTTCGATAAAGTTGTGTAAAAACGGTATTATGTGTTCAGTTAACCAATCATTCTTCATGATGAGTTTATCATATGCAAATAGGAACATGTTAATAACGCCACATTTCCGTTAGAGTGAATTAATTTATTTTATACATTCGCGTAGGAGGTAAAACAATTTTTATCCCAAAAAAATATATTTGTGTTTAGGACAAATAAAAACCGACATACAAATATTCAAAAAGGTTTGTTCGTCTTACTTATTGCAAATTAAACACGGGTGTGTAAAGAAACTCCTTTTATAGAAAATAACATTACAATTTACACTGGCTGCTTCCTGCGGTTTCATCTGCGGTAATCCTGTTGCAAAAATTCTCAATCTTTTACGATTCCTGGACCAGATTTGATTTCAGGGATAAGATAAGTAGATGTATACTTTATTGAACACCACAGAAATAGGACAAAAGAAAAATACAATAACTTAAAATTAACTAAATTTAGTGTGCAATTGGGCGGTCTTATCGCTACATAGCGATCTCTTCCAGACAACCCTTGTGGTAGAGACAGAGACTCCATATAAGAAATAGACATACATATATTATCTACATAATACAAATATATATATATATGCATTATGCAAGCCCATTTCAAGCGTGAAGGATGCTGAGATAATTCTCAGCATCCTTCGTTTCACGTTAAACTAGATAGCGAAGAGTTTTGCATTTTTTAAAGTTTGATATTGTTAACAACATTATTATTGTAGACGTGCAATAAAGTGTATAAAAAAAAGAATAAGTGTATTAATTTAATGGCTTAAAACAATCTTCGTATTATTGGGGCACATCAATTGGATGAGTTCATAGTCTAAGTTTATATATATATATGATAAAGAAAGATTTATATTATATTTAACATTATAGTATATTTAATATTATAGCTGTTGGGTTACCAATAAATAAATAAATAGTATAAATCCTATATATACACTATTAAGTATTATTTTTTTGAATTGAACTGTTTTTCTATTGTCGGGACAATTGTAATGTCGTTGAATGCTGGAATGGTTAATACTTCATACAATTGTTTGATAACTGAGAATCATAATCATGAGTTCTGGTTACCAATTGTTTACATAAAATTGATGCCACAATCAACCATTTGATTCACTTGATTTTATAAACCTTGTTCAATAATAATACATACAATATGATGAATAGGTTTTCATTATTAGTTTAAATTAACGACCTCGAACCTTCTATTAATTAGTTTTTGTAAGTTTCATATAGAAAAAATACTTATTGCCGGTAAAAAGTATGTTACATAAATATGATCATAAAGGTTACTGTAGCTGCGAAGTCTTACCTTAATTAGAAACAATATCTAGTGTAGAATAAAGTCCAATCAAAATTTATGTCAATGGGATGGGTGTTAAAACTGAATTTAAACACAAAATAAATTCGAAATGAATATTTAGGTGTATGTATTTGTAAAAAATATAATTAAAAACCATACAATTTTTAATTTATGTTTTGACTTTGATACTTTATTTGTACGAAAACGATAGTTTTATTATAATGGACTTAGACATTTGTTATTCTTATTTATAACAAGCCAGTTTAGACTCGTGGAAATTTTTAATTTCAAGCAAGCAATCAAGCATTTTACAAGTTTTCTTTAAAAAACACTTATCGATGCTTTGCAAGAAGAGTTAGCCAATTAAATAAAGCTAATTTTATAATTCAACCGTTTGAAAATATAACAGCTTAAATCAGTGTCAATGGCGTCATTCTTGCGCTTAAAATATGAATTTTTCACACTGGGCTGCTGCTGGATTCGACTTGTTTAAACAAAAAATTCGATTTAATCAAAATTATGTTATGTATCCAAATAAATGTTTCACCATTGTGCTTTTAGGTGAAGAGAAGCTACGTGGTGAGACCTACATATTGTAGGAATAATTTTACAATGTAATATGTCACTCTTATGACTAAGGGAACCTGGTTACTTACTTACGGGTTACTCTTGAAATCCTTTCCCTAAAATAGAATAACCACCAAGTAAACTATAGAAGGCAATGTTAATAATTTTAACGGAATTATTGTAAATTAAACTGCTACTACTACTACTTACCCGTCTCTATATTTCCATCTATATAATTAGTTATATTATGACTTGCAAAAAGTAAATCACACGCGGTGATTAACTTGTATCAATTATAATTATCCACTATAGATTGCCACACCGTATATTAAGTTAAGCTTGTTCGCCTTCAAATTTATTCCTATATATCATTAAACCGTTTTACTCTTGCTCTAATGCAAAGTAGTCTGAAAATGCGGAATCGCGAATTTTATTACTCATTTTCGTATTATATCACCTAGTTTGTTCATATAATTGATAGATTATTTAAATTTAATTCTTATTTCCACAAAATGGCCTCGCTAGATATATAGAAGAGATTCGTCATATGGAAACCGTAAAAATATGTCGATCAAGGTCGTTATATAAGATGTATTTACATAATAATATAGCTTATAAAACTATCATCGTACGAAAGCATTCAAGGTTAAGTCGGTAAACCTGTACGAGGAATTTGTAAGCAACACAGTTAATACGATGACTTATTCATTAACATTTATTAGATTTTTATTTAAAAATATATTTTCAAAGGACGTATTGCACCAGTGTAACATAAGTGGAGGCGTTTGTAAATCGGAAGGTATATGTAACCTAAGCTTATTAGTTATCCGTGACCTGATTAGCATGGAATTAAATACAAATATCTAAATTTCAGTGAATGGGTTGTGAAATAGCGTATACCTTCTTACAAAGCAAATAAGTCATAGAGTATGTAATACAAAACAACATCAACTTCTACGTATAATTATTTAGTTTTATATAGAGAAAGCTTCGAACATTGTACGTGAGCTTTCAGTTCTATATCTATATTAAGTAAATTAATAAATCGTTAATTAAACCTATTCGTGAACCTTTTTAAATAAATTGTAAAACTGTATTAACGTCGTATCAACTTTAAAAAAAAAATATATAACAAAAGTACTATTAACGATTGCCATTCCAAACCAATTTAATAATATTTTTATAGATATATGTGTAGGGAGAATGTAAGATATCAGTAGAAACATAGAACCTGCCCAGAATACGAACCCGCAAGTTCCCTGAATGAGAATCCACGTGTCTCACTTTTAGGATGTCGTAGAATGTAAAATCTATAAAAATTTAGAGAATCTAAACTCTCTATTATATCTTAACCATAAATGTTTAACGTGTGTTCCGGTCGCAAGACAGGAAAGACGGGCTTAACTTGTCGCCATTATAACTCGCCAAACTAGATGATGCAAACTTTATATAAATAACTTTCTGTATAAACTATTTGTATAATACGATATACGTATACCTCGTTCATCTAGGCGTTAGTTTGTCCGTTGTCAATCTTCGTAAATTCCACAGGGTTTTACGTAAAGGAAACGTTAGTACAAGTTTGATTTTGCAGTTTTATTCTAGAAATTCATAACACAACAACTAGTTATTTTAGGAGACCGCTTCTGAAAACGAAGAAAGATGATAGTAATAATAATACCTTTGGTTATGTAAAGGAAAAAAATCGATCCTGATTTAAAAAATCATACTTTTAAAACATTCTATTTACGCTCCATTATATTAGCTGCGGGCGCGCGGGCAGTTAGAGGTCATTGACCCAGCCTATGTTTCAGTGCAGGTTTTTTTAGTAAAGTAATGTTTTTTTTATGAAACCATAGTTTCATTTAGTTGTACTAACATAATGGAGGGTGAATAACGCTAATAAAACGTTTTAAAAATATAATTATTTTTTAAATCAGGATCTATTTTTTCCGTCCCATCATGAAAGGTGTCGTTAGTACTACCATCAGGCTTCGTTTTCAGGGGCGGTCTCCTAACACCTTATATATTGATTTACGAGGTTCAATTTTGAATTAAATGGCCTTTTTTCTATTTCTTTTTTTCACAAAGATTATCAATAACTTTCCCCTTTTTATCAAAACGTTATAAATAGTAACGCCACTGTGTACAACTCTAATTGGTGCATATATTTGGGAAATGATTTGTATATATGCTGTTGATGTACCTCAATTAATAAGTAAATAAATAAATAAATTGGAGAACGTCAAGCCATCGATCTATTCCTTAATTATAAAATTTCATGGTCTCATTTGCAAATTATTTTTATTCATACACTTAGGTACAAATTCTAAGACAGTTATTCAAATACTAATTCATTACTGGCATGTATTTTGCACAAACTTTTACAGGGCTCTCTATTGAAAGTTCGTGGAAAAGATTTAAAGGATTCTTTCTATTTAATAAGTTTAAAAATTCGTGTTAGATGCTGCGAAGGAATCGACTTTGAATGTTTTTACTTATTTATACTACTTATTTTTGTCTGAAATAACTTATTCCGTATTGCTTGCTACTCAATGTTGTTTATCGCTTTGATCTCATTCAAGTTGATATTAATTTCCGCCACATATCCGGCATTGTTAATAGGTTTATTATAAAAACCATAAATTATATAAGAATCTATTTTGCTATAGATTACTTGACTGTCATTACGTGGAAAATGCTAAATTGTCTGCGTGATTCACTATACAATAAGTAATAGATAAGTGTCATGTCATTATTTTGTCTATATAAAGATAATTTCAGTATTTTTATCGAGTTTGATGTGCTTATTTACAAAATTCTACATACCTGTGAAATACTTTTTCCTTTTTTAAATTTTTTTATATATACGAGTGTGATATATAAAGTGACAAATATATATGCAAAGTAATAAAATATAATTTTGCTCAATTTTGTAGTTATTAAGATTCACCGTTTAATAAATATATATATAAATTAACATTATTTATTGGTGTACATTTTAACATACCTATAATTTGAGTGGTATCTCTTTTACGTATCTCTCTATGTATTTCTAAATAATGTGTAATAAATGTGTATTTATTTTTTATAGAAACCACCTATCTTCTGTGTCCTTTCTATGACGGTCTGCGTAACGCTAGGATTGTCTGGATTAGGTCGCTAATAAGCGTAAAAATCGCCAATTGCATCCATAGAATGTCTAATACTGAATAAATATTGTATCTAGTTGCTCAATAAAGTGTATCATCTATCATCTTTTTATATATAAAAATGTATTCCTGTTCGTTAGTCTCACTAAAACTCGAGAGCGGTTGGACTGATTTTGTTAATTTTGGTTTTGCATTATTTGTGGAAGTCCAGGGAAGGTTTATGAAGTGAGTAAATAAGAAAAAAAAAGAAACTTCTTTGGCAAACTAATTTTTAAGTCTTATATTTATACAAATCTAAAACTTTAGATTTCCGAGACTTCCGAGGGAGGGAAAAAAGAAGATATGTTAGTAATTTAATTGTCGTTGAAATATTAAGCGTCGAAAATTAATACAAATTTATGAAAATCGTATTTTTTGTCAATATTAGAAATTATTAATTAGACATTTTAATTTTATATTTAATGAAAATCGTATATTAAATGACGAGTGGCAAATTAAAATGCCACATGTTATTTGTAAATATTAAAATTACCTAACCTTCAAACGAATTAGTATAAAAAACGTGCATCCGTAAAAAAATAACCCTTATGCGCTACAGAAGTTTCACTTCAAAAAATCGTAATATAAACAACAATTTCGCTTTCCCTTAGATACACCATTCCTAGGTATCGTCGTTGTCTCAGGCGGTACGAAGTTCAGCCGGTTCAGCTTGTATTATGAATACAATGAACGTATTTACAATTTTCATGAATTTTCTTCTTTGTCTGCGGGTTGTGTCTAATCTATTACTTTATATTTCATTTGTTTTTAACGTACGTAATATATTCGTCTTTAACGTACGTTTTAAATTCAATTATCATTAAATTTCGCTTACATCATTTTGGTATACTGTATTGATTATTTTTAGTTCTTATGACGCACATTCAGTTTAAAGTATTGAGGGTGTAAATTTATTGAAATGTTTAGTATATATTTATTTTTGTTCATTCTGTTTTTTAAAATGGTAATTCATTCATTCATCTTTTAGATTCAGATAGTGAAAATGCGATATATGATACTATTTAGATTTTTTATTAATATTTTTTTTTACAGATAGCGAATGGCTGTTGGTGGTATTATATATCAAAATTCACGGAATTCTTCGATACGGTGAGTCAAATATATCATATTAATTAATTGTTGTAAATTCTAGTAGGCTACATAAAATTGACAGGTTATTCAAGGGTACCTGTATGCGTTGCTACAACAAACTCCCAGAAGAAGATACAAAGATGTCTCTTAATAAATTGAAATATTTTATTAAAAGAAAACTTATTGAGAAATCATTCTATAATTTTAAAGAATACTTGGAAGACAAAAAAGCCTGGGGGTAAATGAATTGCTATATATGTATAGAATATGGAATAAATTTATAATATATATTGTAATGATGATGACAAAAAAAACGTACACACGACTGAGTTTGTAGTGGGCTCTTCTCAGATCAGGGCGCGAAGGAACCCTCGTAACTTTAGATTGCATGCCGCTCTTTAATGTTATCATTAGTCATTCATTTAAATAATATATAGAAAAAACGATATTTGCCGATTCAAAAGTGCTGTAATAGGCCCTACTTGAATAAAGATATTTTGACTTTTTGACTATTTTGTTACTATTAGTGCCTTACGAGTATAATGATAATAGAACTTTCGCGAAGCCATTTTTATATATTTTGACGGTCTAGCTTAGCGTAATTGTGCAAGTACTCGCTTCCCTAATTAAGGTCGTGGATTCGATTCCCAACAATTTAAGAAATTGCATTTTCTGTTTTGTCTGGGAATGGACTGTTGATAATAGTTACCACTCTACTTACAAAAAAATTGTTTTCCGATACAGTTTGTAAAGAAATTGAATTAACTTTATTACATCTTAAACTATATTGTCATTTACCATCAGGTGAAATTACAGGCAATCGCTAATCTCGCAGCAATAAAAAAATATATAAAACGGTTGCTCAAGTTTTATGTTACTTAAAACTAAATGCGTGGACAAAAGTCCTGGGGTTCCTTGAAAGAATAATATTTCAAGAAGTAGCTTTTTATAAATAACCATGCTTTGAAAGTGAAGTTACTCCAAATGAAAATAAACGTCAATTGATATTGGCTAGCATCCAAGTGACAAAACTGACATAATTTACAGAGATAATATAAAAACACATATTTTAGTAATAGCTTCATTAAAGTTCTTTGATATACTTATTTGTATAGCTAAATAGATTCAAGTATAATGTTCGTGTATTTGCATAGTAATGAAGTAAAAATAAGCTTGTATTTTGAAGTGAAAATAAAAATAACTTTTTTGTTAAAATTGCGTAAATTTGCAATTACTTTTAATTTGATTAAATTAATTATACCAAAATATCCACCTTTGCTCTTTCAGCCTGTAAAAATTTACACACAATAACATTGCTAAAAGAGTATATGAAGTTAAATTTTCTCTAGTTGTTAATTTATTACAAGTTCTAAACAACTAAAATAATTCCTGGCAATTTTCTTAAACGGATTCTTGTCAAGCCACTATCGTATTTTTTTTGGAAATAAATTTAATATTGTACGTTTTACGCCTCTCTGTAACCTTATCCGATAATGTGTAACGAAAGAGTTCCAGAGGGTATTGTGCTAACCTGGCAGGAGGGAATTTATCTCTTAATGCTGTTCTAAATAGTTGGCCAGAGCAATGTTACAAGTGCCCCCTTCGCTAGGGTAACAAAAGTCTTGGGTTCGATTCCCGATAAAGAAATTTTAGGAAATTGTATTTTCTTATTTGTATAGTTTGGACAGGAGGGGGGCTTCGGCCGTGGCTAGTCAATCGGTCAATCATGAAATTTTCGTTTTTATACGATGTAGAGTAGAAACCAGGTATGTAGAGTAAGGTAAATAGCAGTCCATTAGCGTTTCACTGCTGGGCACACGCCTCCTCACTCATAGAAGAGAGGGTTATTAGAGCATAGGCCCACCTGCTCCACTGTAAATTGCAAGGCATAGTACACAAATGTACTCTCTATTCCTTCGCTTTCATAGACCGATGTGACGGCAATTCGACACAGCCGGAGAGACGGCTTAACGTGCTTTTCGCGGTACGGGGGTGGATCACACCGCCAACTTCTGACAAATATTGAGAAAATCTTAATAGAAAACTCAATATCCATTTTTAAATTAGCTCGACCCGTGACTCGAACCCCTTATGTGGCCGAACATACTAGCCACTAGAACAAAGATGCAGTTTAGGAACCAGGTTGGAGATAAGGTAAATTACCTCTTACCAGGACAGCGCGATATCGTTTTGCTTGCTTGTTCTTTCCAATCCTTCAATATACTTTTTGGTGGTGGAAATTATCAAGAGGTAACCTGCATATCCCGCGAGTAATTCTGGCGTATGTGTAACCTGTTAACCCAGCAGCCTGGTTCTAAAAACCCTCTCTCCTATGAGTGAGGAAGCCTGTGCCGAACAGTAGGACATTAATAGGCTGCTATTTACTTTACCTTACCACGTCCCACCAGGTGTGATCACGGGCAAGCGCTTAACATCAGCAAAATAAAAACGTTTCGCAGTCAGACAGAAACACGTCGACAAGATTTTAGTATCATGCAATCAATTACACGCACTTAAAAAGACAGAGATATTTATTTATGTAGTACATTCGCTGTGTACGATTGAATGATCCGCAGTGCACGAATATTAAGAATTTAGATTATTTCGTTGCATCATATAAGCGACAAAAGTAACTTTCTATCGAAATCGTTTCCCAAGTCAAGGCCATCGAAGGAAGAATTTATACGGAGGCGATTAATATTTGCAGTAAAAAACCGTTGACTTCATTATCTGATACAATATTAACGGGAATTAATTAGTTGCATTTTTAATTTTAATTAAAATCTCCAAAAGTTGTCATATTTGTTAGGATTAATAAAAAATCTTCGTTAGTTTGAAGTCGAATAATACAATAGTTAAAAAAAAATTCAATTGGAAGACAATCATATATTCAAGGGACGTGCAACTTTTCCATTTCAGAAGGGATGGAAATGGCAAAACTTTTTAAATTAATATATTAATATCGATCCATGAAATATGTGTAAATTCCAAATTTTTTCTCAAATTCATAGATACCGTTACATACAATCGCATGTATATACATAAAGCTGAAGCTATTTAAAAGACTTTGACATAAATTTCCACGTTAAATAGCCGTATATCAATTCTGCAATGATATTATAATAATTGAAATATAAATAATATCTTGTTTGTTACATTTGCATCACGCCTGTTAAAATTACATCGATGAACTTTGGTATAGAGACAGAAAGACCTTGGAAACTGGCATAAGCAAGTTTTTATCTCAAAATTAATATTATTAAAGGGAAATATCTCGTTCCCGTCAGAATTTCGAGAGGAAAGTAGGTTATATTATAATCTATAATGTTAGCTATCTGCCAGTGAAAGGATTATCAAAATCAGTTAATTTAGTTTAGAGTTTGTTGGGGACAACTAAACACTTCCCCGGAAATATTAAGATAAAAGTTAGCTCATTTTTGTAAAATAGTTTGAATTCATATAAAAAACCTGGCTTCATATAACGATTCTTTATTTATCTTTATATATACATATAAGATGATTAGCTCCTTTTGTGTAAAACTTTCGTACATTTCTCAATTAGTTTATTGTGGAACAGTCTTCTCAGATCAGGGCGCGAAGGAACCCTCGTAACTTAAGATTGTAAATCGTTCTTTAATGTTATCATCAGTCATTTATTTAAATATTATATAGAAAAAACAATATTTGACGATTCAAAAGTGCTGTAATAGGCCTACATGAATAAAGATATTTTGACTTTGACTGTATAAAGATTACTTTAACGTAATACAAATAACATAATTAAAGCCATATTTCTTTGAAATTTAATGATATTTCTGATTAACAGACTTAACCTTACTTTCAGTATATTTTCTTGGTGTGTTGCGCTTATCGTTTAGGGTTTCCTATTAAATAGGATGCCCTCTTTCATCATTTTAAAGTCGAATATCTGTAATTTGTCATTAATCCGTTCCCTAATATTTCAGTCAATACATTATTGTTTTGTATGTTGCATTAAAAAACTAAGAAGCTTAAGTCCATTGACGTCATCTCGAGCGGATTAATATTAAATTGAATGTATACAAAAACTAAGCTAGGATGAGATGGAAATTTGCTTTTTACGTTGTTAAAAGTACGGATTCACTAAAAGACATTATAAATTATGCTTATAAAAATCGTGGTAAATATTAAATGCTTGCGATTCTATTAATTGCAAACTAATGACACACATACTTCTTCAGTAACTTCCCATTCAGTGTTTCTAGGAAATATCAAAATATAAACTATTTATTAACCGTATATAAATGTTACTGTTTAGAAACTTAAATATGTGTCCTATGTGGCCCAGATAATTACCGGCAAATATCAGTAATTTAGCGGTGAAAGTTGTATTGATTTCATAGGCTACTTTTTATCCTACGTTTTCTTCAGGACAGGAAGCTTAGGTTCTTTCTAATCTCCGAGACTTAAAAAATCTCTCACTGACAAATAAATGATATTAAAAGAAATAAATATACCACACTTTACTCCAGAGTTTTCACAAATACCGAAAATTTCCAAATCTGTATATTAGACTCGGCTATAAAGAAGCTTGAGAGAATCAGAAGAATGTCATAGTCTTTTTGTTGACAGGTTAACGCTTGACTGTAATCTCACGTGATGGTAAGTGATCATACAGTTTAAGATGAAAGGGCGCTGACCCGGTAAGAAGTAATTTACCTCTTATAATTTCTATAATATACAGCAAAATACCGGATGGCAAATATTTTAATCACCAGTACATCTTTGCTGGTATGTTGGTAATTAGCCAATCCCTTAGTCACAAAATCCGGAAACCCTAGCCATGTTAGTAATTATCAGGTTAACGATAAGTTATATTGAAGAGCGTAAAATCTATAATAATTTAATTTGTTTCCAGATCTTCTTCGTAATGCGGAAGAAGTTTGACCACGTGTCAAAGCTGCACGTAATTCACCATGGCATTATGCCTATGTCCGTGTGGTTCGGAGTCAAGTTCACACCAGGTATGTTAGCCAAGCAAGCCTACTGTAAATATTTGATCTTTACTCGTTAAGTGTGGATACTGTCAACAGCGAGTACGACGCGGCATTGCTGCTCAGTTTGTTTAAGAAATTTTCATTGTCATGGACACGTGGCCTATACAAGTAGAGCCTTGTTATCTGAAAGTTTCTATTTTACAATCATATTGTTAAAATAAATATATCGACGGTCTCTACCTATGAAAATTCAAGTAGAATTTCATTCAGCCAATTTATCAACCTAGGTTATTACTATAAAAACATATAGACTTCAAACCCATGGAAAAAATTGCAACGTAATAACATTATATAAAAAAAAAAGTTGACGGTTCATTACTCGTTATTTTATCAGTAAATAAACAAATCACGGAAATGTTAGGTAATTATCCCTTGCTCAGTTTGTACACAGCATCGTATTAGAACGCTACTCCTTCGTGTGCAGGCACGGCATTGTTGGTAGAAGGAATTAGGCACGGCCGAAGTCTCCCATCTAATTAGAAATAACCCAATAGATATAGGGTAGGCAGAGACCACGTCCTTCCTCTTGTCATGATCCTTGCATATCTCCTTTGATTCTTTCATTCTCATTATATACAAATTCGTCGGTTTAGAGTACTTTTAACCTGGCCCTTATTAAAAATGTCCTGGGTTTAGTCCAGGAGCATTCGCCTTAGTCTTCCCCTTCCAACTTTCCCATGTACTCTTGACTCGTAAATCCTTTTTGTCAGTCTCATTTCATTTATTCTCTCCATGTGGCCAGACCATCTAAGCATAGATATAATATAATCATATCCAGAACCTATGTTAATGAAGAGGTTACTCCTATAATATGATATAGGCACCAATAGATGCACAATGAATATATATTTTCAAATTATTTTCGCATCGTTAATGTTGTTAACTAAACTTTGTGAGGTTTTTTTCTCTAACACGAAAGATACAGTGCCGATTTTTGCAAACTTACCTAAAAGTTTAAAGGTTGTTTCTTTGTTATTGAGTGTAAGGAGGCGTAGGAATTGACTAATTTTAACAATTTTAGCACATTACTGAGAAGATTCCTTTTTGTCTCTCAAAGTAGAGAAATTTTAATAAATTATAAGCGTTACATAGTATATATTCACATTTATACTTCATATTTTTAACAATTTATCATCGTAAACATATAATGAAATAGTAACTCAAGTTGTCAACACATAATAAGATTCTATGAGGATACATTTTATAATTTTATAACTTATACTTTAGAAGTACTTATGAAGCGAAGTCTTTGTTTTTAAAGAGAAATATGGATGTTAGTAATCTGGTCACGATATTATGTAAGCGTTCTGCCAAGTCTGCTTATTATGATTTACATTTGATAAATATATACAACTTATTGTAGATTTATAACTGTTTAAAAAGGAATAACGTAAATTTGTATATAATCGAAAACGTTTGCATTTAAAATTTTTTGTTTTGAAAACTTTTTTTATTTTAATGGCATTCAATGTTACTGAACCATCACGCTTGGTTACGTAACAACCCATCGAGTAAATTCTCCCTTCCTCGTCTTAGGGTGTGAGAGAGGTATCAACCCATTACTGCATTATTCTAATAGTGTGTGATACAAATCACAACCCATTATTAAGGTAATTTATACACAATTATGTATTGTTTATTTGTAATATATAAATTACTTAATGAATATAAAACAGAATATAGTTAATATCGTTTTGTTGACTTTAGGTTGAATAAGTTTTCACTTTTGTCGTGTGTTAATCGTTTAACTTTTTCTTTTTTTTTCCAATTTTTTAAAGTCATTGACAGTCATTGTTCAAAAAATTGTTTAAAATAATAATTAATAAAAAAAAAAAAAAATTGTTGTAAAAAATAATTTTGCGCAGGTCTTTCTGTGCTTAATTAGAAACTAAATACGGAAATTAAATGCTTTTACAAACATATAATGTATATGTGTGTAAATAATTGACTGCCTCATTGGTCTAGTGGTTAGCATGATCGACTACATGAGGTCGTGGGTTCCTGTCCCGGGTCGGGTCAATTAAAAAATCGATATTGAAATTTCTATTGAGACTTTCTCAATATTTGCCCGAAGTTAAAAAGTTACGGCGGTGTACTCCACCCCCGTGCCTTGGAGAGCATGTAAGCCGTCGGGCCTGTGCCTGATCTCTCCCTGGTCCTGTCGGATTTCCATCACATCGGACTATGAGAGTGCACTTGTGTACTATGTCTACCCATCCGTAGTGGAGCAGCGCGGTGGGTCTATGCGCTAAAATCCCTCTCTCATATGAGTGAGGAGGCCTATGCTCGGCAGTGGGACGTTAATGAGTTGCTACTTCCTTTTCATATAATGTAGTTTTAAATATACCTATACTGCGAGGGCACTGTGAAAATTAATATTTCTTTAAATTCTACTCCCAGAGTCACAAGCTCTTAAATTGAATGAATAAACTTATTATTTGCAGAAGTTTTCAGGAAAACAAATAAATTTAGCACATTATAGCAATAATTATATAATATTGGGCCAAAGTTGCAGGGTTAATTAATAAGTAAAACTAGATTCTGCGTCGCAAAAACGAGATTTATTTGATTAACGTCTACTTTAAACTATTCCGTACGCAGCAATATATTTGAACGTCCCCGGTAACTGTATAAACAACTTCTTATCGAGTTACGTATAACAATATGTGATCAGCATTACCATAAGTTTTTATTCTTCGGAGTTTTTAACAAAGGAATATCTTTATTAAATAAATAAAAGTGTCATAAATGCGGTACCTATATTTAACAATTATTTAAAGTAACTGACAGCTTATTACAGCCTCATTGATGAGTAAAGACCTACTTTCTGATAGGAGTGAGAGCCTTTAGGTCTGTTCCACTGCCGGTTGGCAAATTAGACATATCCATGCTTTCTCTCCTTGTTTTCCATAATCAAAAGGCACAATGATGAATTTAAAGAAAAAATATTCACATAACAATAACAAGGAAAGGTTAGTGGTACATGCTCAGGAATTGAAACCGTAATAAACTACCTGAAAACTTTCTAGTAATGTTATTTAATAAATATAAAACCTTTATCAAAAAAGCTAACCACAAATTCGTATTATAATTTGAAATATAACCTAGTTAACAAAGAGTTTGGAAGTGAGTGAATTGCTTTAACTTAATTAATATATATTGAAATAATGCAGCAAAATAAAGGATGATCCCATTTTGTTTACTCTCGTTACGTCTCACAATGGAGTACAAAAAACTTTACTTTTTTATTACTTAAAACCATATGCCTCCTAATGAAATAAGATATAAATTGGTATTTTTATATAAGTTTATTACATCGTTTGGTATGTGTAGGATCGTAGTAGATCGGATAAGTAGATTAATTGGCAATCAGAGGACAAAATTGTAGTCAAGGTTAAATAATAAACGACAAATATGTTGAATTGAAAAACAACACGATCTAGTTTGATGATCCTTCAGAGCAAAACACGGTTAATGACGCAGAAGTCTTTCTTTCCTTAGCAGTTATCTTGGAAAATTATTTGAATGTTTGTCGTCTGTTGCTCCTGTAACAGTCATTAGGATTGATTTTCTCTGATAACACTGCTCTGCAAAAAAATTTGATTGTCTCCTTCTGGTTTTCATGCATGAATTCTTCATATTTTGTGCTCTAGTTATGGAATCTGACATACAATTAAGTACCATTTTTAGTTTTAGATTTAGTTCTCACTTTTTGTATTCCCACGAAAATTATGACAAACATCCACAGAAGCCACCCGAGCTCTTATTTCTGCTTTGCTCAACTTCGAATCAAAAGTTTCATCTCTCATTAGCTCACGTATTTTGTAGGTCCGCAACCTACAAAAATTCTTCCCTTAAATTTTGCGTCACTGATTCCAGGAAATTTTGTTTTTATATATTGAAAACCTGCATCATCTTTATTTGTAGCCTTCACAAAGTTTTTTCCCAACTTTATGTGAAGTGGTGGCAGAAAAATTTTTCACTTGGCACTAAAAGTTTCTGAGACACATTTTTAAGCCCAGGAGTTAAAACTTTTTTTTAATGGCCAAGTTTTTATTTTGTAATGTTTTTCTCGTGCGGCACTGTCCTACTCACAAAGAAAAAAATTCCTAGAAAAAAACCTAGACGTGACAGAAAAAATCGGCCAACGGGGATAGATTCAGAACATTTGAATCGTCATATTTATATTTAAAAAAAATTTTTAAAGGAGGATTTCATTGCAGACAAATTATATAAAAGAAAAACTCGATACCTATTACGCTGGTGATAGGTATCGAGTTTTTCTTTTATATAATTTGTTATTGCAAGGCATAACGGGTAATAAGTAATTTACAAGCTTAATCGTCGACTGTTCCTGTTCCTGACTTTACTGTATCATTTGTCAAGGAAATAAGTTTTTAAAACGTCTGCCAAATCCATTTGAGCCTTCTTTATACGAGTTTTGTGTATGTTATATTCATTTCATAGTTTTTAAGTAGGCATTTGAAATATAACGTGGCATTTATATATTTAAAGGCTTCGATCCGTCGTACATAATGAAATCATGCCAATAGTTTCCAATTTTTTTTCTCTAATAAAGAAAGATAGTTAATAGTAACGAAATAAAAAATAATTGAACGTTACTTTGTCATAGATCCCATGATCAAAACCTAATCAAACTATCATCAAACAGCCCTTGAAGTATATCTTTTTCAATAAAACACGAATCATCGAAATAGGTTGGTGTGATCTTGAGTTATTCGTCCATTTGTCACGCACATGCTTAATGCAAATTTAAGGCTTACACGCTTTTCTCGTTGAGCCATCATCAGAACTGGACTAAAAAAAAATAGAACCCTACAACAAGCACCACCTTTCATATAAAAAAGAATCATCGAGATCGGTTCACTCAGTCGGAAGATGTGAGGTAACAAACATTTAAAAAACGCTGCACATCTTCGTGACTTTAATCACGTGTTTACTCTGTACAAATTGTACCATAGTGAACCTATAAAAGATTTTTTCAAAGAATCAGCTTACAGGTTTACAGACCACACTGAACTATATTATCTTCGCCTAATCACATATAATTAAATATATTTTCCAAAAGGCTTGTTACCCTTCCACACTCAATCAAGTTCAAGATAAAAATAGTGAATAATTACACTCATCGCAGATATTATGGCTATTAAAGAGTATATTACAAACGCGTAATATTCCATTGGCGTTTTTTTTTACTCGACACGTGGAAAAATACTGTAGTGGAACCAAAAGGCTCAATCTACATAAATCACTCGCAGTAGTTTGTTATTTAGGATGCGACATGGTAATTTAATCCGGTGTTTTTGTTGCTTCTACATTTTAATCAGTTGTTATTACTTAAGTCTATTAGATACGTGTGTATATTTAGTCTCGTGGAAAATCGCAAATTTGTTATAGAAGATAAAAATTTTGGTTTAATCACTCGTTTCGCTAACAGAGGTCTTAGTTGGACAATTGAGGTAACAAAGTCTTGACGCTTGATAAATATTCACATTTCGATATTATGCTAAGTAGAAATCATTAGGAAGTAAATCACTGGTGAGATTACGGTCAAGTAAAATAATGTCAACATTTATCAGTAATAACTAGACGTTATTGACAGTTTCAAATAGTCTAGACCTAGACAAATTCAAGCCTACAAAGAACTGCAATGTAGGGTAATATAAAATTTTACGTATAATACACACGTTTGTTGTTTACTACAGTCGCGGTTTCCATAACGTCAAGAGATTAACGATTCTGAATTTCATTCATACCTATTTCCTTCCAATAATTCTTTCATTTATTCATGTATACTTTTATCTATAAAATCTGGCTATTATTTTGACGGCCGCATTGGTACCATTAGGCGCTTCACTATCAGAAGTCCCGTGCTCGATTTCCGACAAACAAATTTACCGATTTAGAAAATTTTACTTTCCAATTTGTTAGGGTCCGGACTAGTTGTCGGTCGTGGCTAGTTATTACCCTTCCAGCAAAGACGTGTCGTCACTTACCATCAAGTGAGATCATGGCCAAGGGCGAACCAGTTAGCAATCAAAAAAACTAAAAACCTGTGCCGCCATCGAGACAAGTTTAAAAATGGACACTGAACCTTTTGTGTATTCACAGCGCGACACAAATAATATTTTATACATGAAAACCTTTTATGTTTTGGTAAATGGATATGAAAAGAATAAATATAAAACATTGGTCAATTAAGACTAACAAGCTTAGTAATAGTTCTTGCACTCGTTGGACACGCCGATTCTACTAAACAACCAGCAAGAAACTCAATAGGTTAACTATTTAAGATTAAAAAACGAAAAAATTTAATGCTTTTTAATCATAAAAAATTTAATTCCTATCCGTAAAACCGAAACACTTTTATCATATCAATAAACTTTATTTTTTGCATAAAAACAATACAAATTTTCAAGATGTTTGATGACAATTACCACATTGTTGCAGCAGTTTAGTAATATGCATTTATTTAGCTTTCAGATATATTTTAATTGTGCGGAAATATGATATAATAAACATGTTTTAAAAATAGCCAATAAAAATGTCTCGTTTTTATTGTACTGATCAAATAATAAATATTACTTGGTATTCAAAGCAGTAAATTTTTAATAATAAATAGTTTTATCATTACTTCCCAATATGTTATAGGTTCATTACTTTTTGCTCTTTAATATAAATTGTATATCATTAAAATAATTAACTCCATTTTTTATTTTAAATGTCAGTTTAACTATATACTTATATAAATAACAGATTATTCAATGATGAAGATAATCTTTAAAGGGTAAAAAATATGTTAAATGTTTACCTACCCAAGTTCATGTTTTTTATTGTAGCTGTGTATAAAAAGAATATTCATTAACAGCAACAATCTTTAAAACAGTCCTGTCCTCGATTAATAATTATGCAATTAGGTTTATTTTTTATTACTTACGAAAAGTCGTTTAAAAAAATGGATATGCACTATATATTGATTTATCTAACCTAATATTATAAAGAGGAAACATTTGTATGTATGTAATTTTTTCAAAATTTTTCACCTTTAGAAAACTGCATTTTCACTGAGTGACATAGGCTATAATACTTTCTCGAAAAAAAAAAATTTGCGATCCTTAATAAAAATGCTTTAATGTAATCCAAGGAGCGTAAAATTTAATCACAAAAATCTATCATCGCGTGCGCTGATGCGGAAACTATTGACGGTAGAGCAAAAATATGTTCCAAAATATTATAGAATGCATTAATAACTACAAAAAAGTCCATGATACCAAGCGTCTAACTACTGTAGTTATGCCAGTATAACTACTTTTTTAAAAAGGAAATAAACATGCCGACAATAATCAAACCATATTGTATTGATACTTATCCTATTATATTTGATTAAAGACTGTTTCGATACCTGTAAAATACTGAAATCATTAAAATCGGACATTCTTTCCATTCAACAGATATAATGAATTTTAACTATTAAAAATGCCAATCTAAAGAAAATAATGTTATAATATAATTAAATATAGACAGAAAAGACTTTATTTATTCCTGAATGATTGTTTTTATTCTTTAGCACAGTTCTTTTGGAATATTCAGTACACATATTTGTATATATGTCTAAAAGTAATTATAAACCAAGTGAAATAAAACTTTTATGTTAACAAAAACTAACTAAAACTAAAGACTTAGTATACTTTCCACTACCATGAAATCGGTATCTACGTGGGTGAAACCACGAGGCATTGCCAGTAGAGGATATAAGTGTAAATATAAAACACAGATATGAAATATATGTTTTATAAGTCTTAATAATAAACGTTAACAACTACTCATTGCAAGGTATATTCTCCATAAAAAAATTTAAATATTTAATCATTGTATTCTCTAGATCTAAATATTTGGCTAACATAATTAATGTCGAAGACGATTAAAAAGTATAACACTCGAAGGCCATTTTAATTTCTATAAAAAAGTATATTGCAAGGTATTTAAAATTTACGTAAATTTTGATAATTTACTGGCAAAAGGCTTTATAAAGTTACTTTATGGCACTACAAGGGTACTCAATTTAATGTCCCAAAAACCTAAGAGCATGCTAACACAAATCCAAGTTTGAGTTGTAAAATTTACTGTTTTGGATAAATAATCACATAATCCTTATTTACCAAATAAGCATAGAATTTTATTTCTATAATGATTATTATCTGTCACGTGTCTTACATAATGGAATTATGAATAAAATAACAATTGGACTTTAAAATCTTTAGCTCCCTTGCTTACTTTACTCGAACGAAAGTTCTAGAGCCGAGCATGACGGCTCAGTTTTATTGTATAACCACAACATAAAGTACCATATCCCGTCTAAAGAAGTTTTCACTTCCACAGCCCGGTATTATTAAATATTCTTATAAAAAATGCTATTCATATTTTTATTTTGGATAGGTGGTCACTCAACCTTCTTTGGAATGCTTAACACGTTCGTCCACATCGTGATGTACTCTTACTACCTACTCGCTGCCCTCGGTCCACAAGTTCAGAAATATCTGTGGTGGAAGAAATACCTCACCGCATTGCAAATGGTAAGTTGTTTTTAGTTTACTTTCGAAATTATCCTATAAAAATCCTTGATAAATTTTAAAAGCTTTCATTTACGACACAATGTTTCCTACATTGTCAGATCCTTGAGAATTCAATAAGCGAGTGAGTTGTTGCAATCTTGCAACTCCGATATAGGTTTGAACCAAATTCAATTGACTGTCAGATTTACTCATAGTTAGGAGTAACAGAATCTGCCATGGCAGCCAATTATCAAAATAATGATAACAGAGAGTCAATTTTGTTTCTTATATAAAGTTGCGTATTACGTATTAGTTTGAAAATTAAAAATGTTGTATCCACAGATATTAGGATATTATGGGGGAAATAAATGTCTGTATCGAAATTTACTATTTTCATATTCGTTAATTTTAATCTTACCCAATTAGGAAATATAACACCACACTAAAATTTTGCTAATTTATAATACAAAGTCAAGATCTAGAATTTTAGTGATTAAAATAAGGTAATTGACTACTTAAACTATTTAAAAGATGGCTTTTTTATAATAACCACAAATTTGAGACGATATGAGATTAAATATCATAAGCTGTGGAGAGATTTTATTATATTTGTATATCAAGTAAGTCTAATCTTGTTATTCTTAACTAATGAAGTAATGATTTTTATAGGAGTAATTATTTATTCAATTGGAACAGACAGACACTGCACGCATTCCTAAGGCCAATATCAATTAAATGAGCGTCAAGGTTGTATGTCCGTTGCATCACTATGAGTAAAAGGGACGTTTCCAACAGTCTAAGGTCAATATCATAGTTGAGACGTAAATGCTTAATAACAAAAAGGAAGCTACGGTGCTTTGAGCTGAGTCATTCTTGTTAATAATGGACATTATAGCAAACTGAATAAAAAATTGTAGTATTCAACTTCATTCGTGAACATTCCCATAGAATTTAAGGTAATATCGCTGCTCTGGAAGAATAAGAACACATTTTAAAAAGATGTTTATTCTTAACTCCCTAAAGATTTCATGGAAGTGGCAAATATTATCGTAAGTTGTAAAAGAAGTAATAGATTTTATGTATAACATTCAAACATTTTTTCAGGTGCAATTTGTGTTGGTATTCTTACACGCCTTCCAGCTTCTGTTCATTGACTGCGACTATCCTCGTGCTTTCGTATGGTGGATTGGCATGCACGCTGTTCTCTTCTATTATCTATTCTCCGACTTCTACAAACAAGCCTACCTCAAGAAAGTTAAGGTAATACTTTTTTATCGATACAAAGGCCCCATAATCGAGTGATTCATTATAACTGTAATGTAATGTTGCTGGTTTACTCTTTAGTATCAAAGCATAGTATTCTCTTGCGGACTACATATATAAATTAATCCTTGCAATTTTTTTCCTTTCAATTTTGAGTATGTCCGTGTAGCTTTGCGGTTATTTTTATCGCATCCGCACTCATTTTATGTAGCAATTCATAATGAACGTAAAGTATTTTTCCACGGGCTTCCCCATATTTAAAACTTTAAACGTGCACCAAAATGAATGCAAAAAACTATTCTAATATCATTTTTTTGGTAACCTTAATGCTCTTACATGTTATTTTTACCTACCTGTCACATTAAAGTTGAACAACAGAGACCTTACGCGATATTCATATCTGTGTAAGCTTTTGTATCTTATGTATCTAAGCAAAAATTATGTAAATATGTAGGAAAGTGATAACATTTTATAGATACAATAATGGTTTGTCAGGCTAAGCACACGTACACCTCTATTATATAACACAATCTTGAACTTGCATAAGTTCCAACAATATGCAAAGAGTATTTTAAGCTTGAAGTAATATCTTCATAGTCGAATCAACCTTGCGAGTGAATAATAAATTCCTTATAAAGGGACAAGCATGACAATTCCGAGAAGCTTGTTAAGCGTGCTCAATCCGTAAAGACTTTTTTTTAATTTTGATATTAAATTTTGTATAATCTTAATATTATTATTACTAAAATATTATTAGCTTTAATTGGCACTGTAAGTCGATATACGGTTTATACTAGTCGGACTAAAGATGATTACATAATATACATATTTACTTTGAACATTGTTTTTTTATCTTCAGAACATGAAGAGAAAGGAAAAAATTGAAGTGGAATCATCGAAAGCTGAGCCCAAAGAGAGGAAGCTATCAATCCTCAATGGCTTCAGCAACGGATCAGCTCTCGGTGACGTCAGACAAAGGATGGCAGGAGCTGTCGCCTCACAGTGATTTTAGAGTAACATGTGCCATGGCAACGGTGGAAGAACTCGAGAATCTACTTAGTGTACAAGTTAATTATATCAGACGGACAAAGTACAAAGTGAATCTCAAATTTAAGTTAATAAAAAAAACTAAGCTCAATTAGTTGAAAGTGATAGATGTAATTTAGTTGAATTGGCCACGGCTTTAAAAACGAACGACGCGTGAACATATCAGCTTCCATACATAAAGATAGGGTAATCCGTAATGTGCTTTTTTCCAGTGTCTGGATTGGAACTCGATGGAACTGGATTACGGAACACATGACGTGAAGTGTTTCCTGTTACCCGTATACATTTATGGAACCAGTGGAATGGTCAATGCATGACCGGTAAAAGTCCTTAGAAGTTTTGCAAGCCGTTTATCAACCCTACCCATATTAAGTGATAAAAGACTCTTATGGCCGGTTATAAAAGCTTAGACGTTTTACCAGCTCTTTCCCACCCTAAAACACAGTTCAGGTTAAAACAGTTAAAGTATTTTGCCATACTTTTGCCACCTCAAATCCTCAGCCTCAGAATCTCTTATTCTCTCAAGGAAATGCAACAAAACAATGCTTAACGGTGTTATTCTGTGAGAACACAGTTCTCGGGTTGAGTTATCCCAATTCCAAACTGCAGTCAGAAACTGAACAGCTGGATTCTGCTACTGTTGATATCTTTATAAAGGAATTGGAATGTCAGTCGGTCATTGCGCTTCCCAATCCATCATTGTGTTTTTCGATGGAGGAACATGTCGTAAGGTAACCTGAGTATCCCGGAAGTAATTCTGTACTCTAAAACCTTCCGCCAATGAATGAGAAGACCCATCCTCATCAGTGGGACGATAATAGGCTTCTACTTGCCTAAGACCATACAACAGAATTGGAAAGTTTATCGAGGAGAGGTTAGTCTTACAATAAAGCTATTTTTTATTCTATAAAATTCATTGTATATATATGATTATAATCGTGTAAAATTATTGTCAATAATGTAATTGTCAATGATGTTGTATTAAATAATCAAGTAAGATATAGCAGTGAAGTCACTGCTATATCTTACTTGGCCAGTTTCATTTACCATACCTACCAAAAACATGCACACCGCACCTTACGAAGTTTTCATTTGAAAATACATCCTCTATATATATGTTATTTAAAATATAATTGCCGTCAATTTGGGTTTTTTCCTCCTATAAAAAGCGTCGTCCTTTTTTATAAGCCCTGGCGTATTTATAACGAATTCTTAATGTTCGTATTTATCGTAGTTCTTGCAGCTCTTTTTATACTTTTTATAATTATTAGCGTCTAACTTATAATAGTGTTATTATATGGAGGCCCGCATTTCGGCTTAAATATGAATCACATCACACTTTTACAGGCTACATAATTTTAAAATATAACAGATTCATAATCCTTGGACAAGTATCAGAAATTATATCATAAGACTATCCTTTACAAAAATAGTTCGCCATGCCAAATATATTAGCAATAATAATAGTTTAGATTGTCTGATCACGATGTTTTTTTAATAACAACATGCCAGAATACTGAAAACCAAGTTAATATGTATCCGTACATATTTTTTATCATTTATGTCATATGGTTGAGGCTTTGTGTTGCTTTACTCGGTCGTGATAATTTTTCCAATCTATCCACCATTTAATTTGTAGATATTAAGCGCTTATTATATACCTCTCTACAACGAATTGTCTTTACAAATTAACCGTTTAAATATAATCTTACATTGCGAGCGGAACACACATTAAGGTATATATCAAGTGGTGAATGGATTAATATCATGGCCTACAATTATTTTTGTGTATCGAATATTGTTTTAAGACTGTTTATTCCTATCTTAGTATCATTTAAAATTGTGACATTAAACAATTTTTAGACTTTGGTAATTACGTTATTTAATATAATTATGTTAAACATGTATATTACAATAAAAAATTTACTTATTAAATAACTTGGAATGCATATAATTTTTCATTTCTGCATTTATTTCTGATACATTTTTAGATCATAAAACGCATTGGATATTAATACACGCTATAGGATAAAAAAATATATTTTTAATACATATATATGTTCCTTTGGGACCAGTTCTATTTATTTATTATTTAACTTAATTCAATTCATTCTCGGTACATTTAATCGTCAATGTTACCAGGGTAACGATGTTTTCGAACTAAATACCTAATTGCAGAGTTTAGAGAGAAATAATATATAGACGATTTATTGATAACAACGATTATTTTAATTTAACCTTTGGACTATAAGAGCGCGCCTTAAAGTATGAAACGATTTTTTAAAGTTATGTCTTATAGTTCAAATTATACAATAATGACTTTGGAAGTGTAGTATTAACAAATATGATTGGAATCGCAACATTGGTATAATAACGGGATAAACTGTTAATGATGAAATTTACGTTAATAATTTTGATATAACCAGTCAGAAAATTCTATCAAGAAATTTTTTATTGGTTTGTTATTTTGCTATTTCGAAAAACTAAAAATTGAACACAATATCACAAATTATTTCTTCATAAACTGTTTACATAACCAGTTCAGAACTAATTACGAGGAATTTATAAATGAATTATTGTAAAACCGAATTATAATCAAATCAAAATTATAATCAATTACTTTAGACTATCACTTGAGAATTAATAGTCCTGATACATTACGAAACAAAGTAAATCCCATGCAAAGCAAATTAAGTAACCTGTGCTTATCAACGAATATGATATAAATGATACAAAACTATAAATAATTTGCTGTAAGAATAGCGGCAAAATGAAAAAAAAAGTAATTAAATAGGAATACTATTTTAAATTCAAAAAAACTGTCAATAATACCAAATGACATAATGACATTATGTGTTGCCATTAACGTAATTTTTGCCGATTTAAATACGACTTTTTAGCACAAAAGTAGACTATTCTGGTTTCTGCTGTTTCCTTAACAAAAATAAGCCAATTTTGGATTATTCATCCAAAACAGTAGTTTAGATTTTATATTATAGAGATAATTGTTATATACACAATTGATTCAATGCCTCTTGGGTTTTGATACCGCATAGCTGTTATAATCTATCTTGTAGACACTAGACTTATCAATGTATCTAGGGTATCGGATTTTGTAATGTTGTAGTACGTTTGTAATAAATTTTGTGATAATATTTAAATAAATATTTTACTATAAGGTTTTATAGTTTATTTAACCTCGGCAAGATGTTGCGGACAGTTGCGACACGGTTTATGATTACCTCGCACTTATAACCTGACTTGAAGGAAATTATACCTTATTGTTAATTATAATGCTTTTAATGCACAATATTTATAGCTACACAGATTCGTTATGACTACTTAAAGAGCACCTTTGTGACTTTTTTTATTGCAGGTTTGATCTCATGATCTGGCTTTTTATTGTAGTAAGTGATGTTACAGTCTGAGATGATAGCTCGTTAATCTGAAAGAATGCGATTTATATCTTAACGATTTTTAAACAGAAAATTTCATGTGTAGTCTATAATTTTATACAAATCCCTTTATATGCATATATGTACTATGTATATAAATTCCCGATCGTTGTCCGACCGCATTGAACTCTAAAAGTACTTAATCGATTTTAATGATTTTTTTATTTTGTTGGATTTACTCCGACTTAAGTGAAAAGAATAGGTTTTCGTTTAATTTAAGACAAAATGTTTTTATTGCATTTTTTAAAAGCAAGATATCGTTAAGGATGACTTCAAAATTTTATATACACTATATTTGAGCTTTGGTAAAAGTTTCGAATATATTATAAAATCGCATTTAGGAGAAGATTTTACATACCAAATATTAAATTCACTTAAAGTACTGAGCCAAATCTATTTGACATATAGTAACTTAGTTGACAGCAGAACTCACGCTGAAGAATCTTCGGATTTTTAATTAAATTCTGTTATAATAATTAAATTTAAATCAGTTCTTTCTCTTATTTCATAAGCATCATTTACTTATTTACACTTATATCCATTTATGTCGTTAATTGTCACCTA
Organism: Elymnias hypermnestra; assembly: GCA_015832385.1. NCBI lineage: Eukaryota > Metazoa > Arthropoda > Insecta > Lepidoptera > Nymphalidae > Elymnias > Elymnias hypermnestra. Next base: position 3,036,342 of record JACTOM010000045.1, on the reverse strand, counting down.
ATAAATTAATTTCTTTATTAAATGTAAAAGGAAAATTAACGTGAATTTAACAGTTACACTATTACAATAAACTTAATAACCAGTTGATATACTATAATAGTTGGGTATTCATTTTTTCTGCATAATCATCATTTAAATATCATTTACTTTTTAAAATCTAAATTAATTCAACTTATTTACTGCTGTCTACGTAAATTTTAATTTAAAATTAACGTGCGTACAAAGTACATGTCAAAAGTGAACTTCGTTGGCAAACAAATTTTTAAGTCTTGTATAAATTTATACAAATTTAAAACTTTAGATTTCCGAGACTTAGAGGGAGAGAAAAAGGAAGATATTTTAGGAATTTAATTGTCATTAAAATGTTAAACAATGTCAAAAATTAATACAATTAATTTAGTGAAATCTCAAATGATGAAACGTAAATAAAAAAGTCACGTGTTTTTTGTCAATATTAGAAATTATACATAAATTTTTTAAATAATCACTTTCGAAAAGAGAATTTATGTAATATTTTTATTTAATGACGTGTGGCAAATTAAAATTGCACACGTTATTTGTAAATATTAGAACTACCTAACCTTCAAATGAATCAGCATAAAAAACGCTGCACATCTTCGTGACGCTAATCACGAGTTTCATCTGTAAAAAAAATTTACCTTCAGGAGCCTAAAGAAGTTTCACTTTAATGAAGATTTCTCAATTAGCTGTCTTTTTGATAAAGGTATTAAATGTATTAAGCGACATTTCTGGAACGTCTTCTGGTAGCTTAATTTAGAAACGTTTGCAGTAAATTTGACTTACAATGTTAAGTTTATGTAGCTTACTAGAATTACTATATTCTAAAAAGAATTCTACGTCCGTGAAGGATTTGTGTCTTCAGCAATGGTATACTGTTATAAATGGATTATTCTCTGACTAGTGGAGAAGTATCCAAAGATCATTTAAACAACGAGGAAATAAAACAACTATTCAAATCAAATCGTTCACTTAACTGGATGTACAAAACAAGCTTGAACACTAATTGGTTGAATCAATTAAAAAATGTAAAATACATGTTTACGGTAAACCGCAAAAGATTACTACGACGTAAAAAGGTAATCGCTCAATGCTAAGTTTCTAGAAAGCCCGATATTATTACAAGAAATGTATAAATAACTCTATAAACATCAATACCTACGCTCTTGTTTTGATTTATGAAGTAGTCATGCAAACACAGTATATAATAATTATGAGTAATAACTTATTGTACTATTACTGACATCAGTAAACAAATAGTCATGAATGATTCTGAGTATTTATTTCCTTCGTTGTGTACCATCTAATTATTTATATAATAACGTTATGATCATTGGAATATTTGCATTAGCACATCGTCTAGTAATCACTTTCCTGTGATTTTTAAAATTTTTATAATCCTGAAGACTAGTTAGAAAAAAGTACCTTAATTTTTATACAATGTAACTTGGACAAGTTGGCCCTGGATACTCGAGAAACCCCTGAAATTGATAGTGCCAATAAGGTCCCAAGAATTTTTTGCTACATATAATTGGAAATTTCTAGCTTAATGATCTGAATAATCGAGACGATTTATCATGTTTAGACGAGTTAGACATATTTTTTTTACAAGCAGTCAATTTCTTTCTATATCTGCTTGGTTTGTCAATAATATCAAGTCAAATTTGGACGGCGTTAGTTGTAATTTTTAAACTAATTCTCGAGTCTGGAAAGATTAATCTTAGTGAGTTAGAATATGCTTTATCGGTCATCATAGATAGAACAAGTAAATTATGATACGGAAATTATGTAAGTAAAGGATACAGGCAGGCGGCCTTTTCACTTAATAGAACTTCTGTTAGGCAGCCTTACGGTTCTTCTTCTTTAGGAGCCTCTCCATTATTGCTGGAAGTTGGCTATCTATCTGCAAATCTTTAATTTTTTTGACGTTAGGATATTCTCGTGGATACCTGCAACACTACGGGGAGGCGTTGCAAGTTATGTCGGACTTTTACCGGCTAAAACCTGACGGTGCTCCTCCCTACGTTCGCTGGCGAAAGCACGGGATCGGAATACGTCCGCGCTCCCGCCTACGATGTGCCTTACAAGGCTCCCCCCGACAAAATTCTTCCGCTCGGATGGCATGCCCGGAGCACTCGACATGTCACCTGTCTTCCCTCGCATTCGGACAACAGGCTTCGTACCTGTTGCCACGAGCTAACCCTAAGGGGTTAAACGTTGATCATGGGTCGCCCATCTGCACCCAGACTTCATCCTACGTATGACGGAAACATCTCCATCCACCTCTCTGAGCCGTTCTGCTGCCTCCTTCTTCGACATGACATTTTCACAAAAGGAGACCATCCTCCCAACAGACTTCCTTACCTACTATGGCGTTAACCGCAGCGGGTAGAGAAAGGTCGTTTCCGACTACTGCCACGAGTGCTGCTTGTTGGTCAGCCCACATCGGGCACGCAGCGAGTGTGTTTAGCAGTGTCATCCACCGCGCCACACTCTTGACTTTCCTCCTTCGGTTCTCTCCTTGCCACTCGAAATAGATACTTTCCGAAGCCGTGCCCCGAGAGGACCTTTGTGATCTTTTCACCCATAGTTCGAGAACAGGGCGTACCGCCTTAATTGTACGGTGTCCGGTGACGGGCTCCCTCAAGGTATACCTGACCATAAGATAAGTTTGCGCCAATGATACTAACCTTCTCTCGGTCGCCGGTAGAAGTTCTTCTCTCCGCGCCTCAACCTCCCAGTATTTTGTAAGGTGCAGCAACTACTCCGCAGACGCAATATCGGTCCACTCCCTGACGTTTCGCAGCCAATATTTTTCTAAAATTCACGCGAGCCATGTCACAGCTGGTTCCATTACAAATATTTTAACGCAAATTCTAAAAGAGTCAAGTGTAACAACAAGTGAGCATATAGTTGAAATGCATAACTAATTTTAAGGGTTCGTACGATAAACCTTTCGACCTTGTATAATGGGAACCTCTATAAAAAGGTAAATGTTACGCTAGCATATTTGGGAAACCAGTTAAATAAAAAAGCCTCTATATGTTATAAAAATAAAGTTTATCTAATTCCAGTTATCCAGGTTTTAATGTATTACACTTACAGTTTATACCTATGTCTGTAATAGACTTTGAAATCATCCGACGATTATATATAGTCTTCAAAATCACCGGCAACTGCTAATACTTATTACATACACGATCGTTAGCATGATTGTCAGAATTATTTGGCAATAATCAAACGAGCATGTCATCGTGACATAAGCTTCTTAAATCGGTCATTGACATTTGTCGTTGCTAGATTATCATTATAATAATTCCGTTAACTTTTAGTTGGCTAGTCTGGCTCCTAATTATGAGTTTCACATTCGGTCTTTTTCTGTAAAAATATATAAAGTGTACCAGGGACTGTTGTCCACAGGACACGTCAGCCCCATCGTAACTTTGATTTAATTTAAGTCACTGATAACCCACAGTGATAAAATTATAATGTTTGACAGCTATTTCTGAAGGACTACTTAGAATACTGAGCAGTAGGCCAATTTCAAAACAATTTAGACCAAATCGAGTTATCAATCATTATCTTTCCCTCCGATTTCTGATTTCTAACACACTTTAAAATGTTTCCCAAAAGAGGCTAACGCCCCACAGGAGCAATTTGATAGTTACGGGTGGGAGAGGTAAATAGGGGACAAGGATCACACTAAATTCATATAGCGTCACGAGATGTGCAGCGTTTTTATCCCAATTCGTTTGAAGGTAAGGTAGTTTTAATATTTACAAATAACTTGTGGCATTTTAATTTGCCACTCGTCGTTTAATATATCGTTTTTCATCAAATATAAAATAAACATGTTTCATAAATTGAAAAAAAAATCGTGGTATTTTTATTTATAATTCGCCATTAGAGATTTCAATAATTTATTTTTATTAATTTTCGACACTAAATATTTTAATGATCATTAAATTCTTAATATTCCTTTTTCGCTACCTCTATGTCTCGGAAATCTAGAATTTAGATTTGTATAAATATAATCAAGACTTAAAAATTTATCTGCCAAAGAAGTTTCACTTCTGGCATGTGTACTTTGTACGCACGCACTTTTATTTTTTTTGTATTTGCATTTCAGTTTTTCATTATATGTTTTGAACATTTACTTACAATGATTTGATAAGAATTTCATTATGATTTCTCCTTAAACTTATCATTTATATTTCTTAAAAGAACAAATCAATTTTTAAAGGTAAACAATTATCAATGAGGCATAGAGCACAGTTCAGGTAACAATATTCTTACGCCCGATTTTACAAACATTCTCTAAAGCATCAGATAGTTACGGGATCCCCTAGAGAAACAATTTCTTTAACTGGCACCTAAATGTACTTAGCGGGCACATGAAGCGTAAGGGTGATTGATAAAATCCGGCATTAATATCTTGTAATAACAAATGTAGGATTCTTTCTTTCTCGCCGTTTATTTTGCATACAAATACATCGTCGTCATCCAAAATCTCTACTAATATTATAGTTGCACTAATCTATATATATTATATATGAGAGATATCCTGGTATCTATTGACTCATCACGATATCTCTTGAAACATGAGACGTAGAGACTTGAAATTTGGTAGAAATATTCCTTTTGCCGAGTAGAGGTAAGCTAAGAACTATTGACTCACGATATCTCTGATACCATAAATTGTAGAGACTTGAAATTTGGTAGGAATAATCCTTTTGCCGAGTAAAGGTCAGCTAAGAACGGATTTTAGGAAATTCCACTCGCGAGGGGCGGTATTATACGTATGTTTCTTATTTGTAAAAAATTGCCTAATTTAATGAAAATGCTACCCAAAAAACATTCCACGCAGGTGAAGTCGCGGGTTTAGCAAGCAGAGTTATATATCTTAACGTTTTTTAAGATATTAAAACTATTCATATTTTCTTAATTGAACCGTCCTTACAGAATCCTCATATAGTATAGCATGTTTATCTAAAAACCAGGATCTCGAATCATTTAAAATTTCTTTTTAATGTTTTTGCCCTATTTGGTAACATATAGTGACATCTATTGTGAAGTAGCAAGCACAGTAGTTTATACTATTAGTCACTAGATGGTATTTACTAAATAGTCTGATGTATTTGCACAAAAATTCTAATGGTACAAATATTTAATCATTTGAACATTGGCATTTGATTTTTGTAACCTCGTGTGTTAAAATGTCCTGGAAATAAATATGAGGATGTTTTGGACATTTAGTTGGGACAGTATAAGAGTAATATAGATTAGAGAAATTTAAAAAAAATATAAAAACTTATTTAAACTATAATTTCAATTTTTTTTATTTCATAACAACTTAAGCTTGAGTTTTATGTAGAATGTAAGCCCAGTTAAAAAACCAGTAATATAAATAAAAAAAGAAATAATTCTAATGTTATATAGTATGATTTTATAAATTTCCCATTTTCTGGAGTTCTTCACAATAAAAAGGTACGGGCCTTGAGGCACTGCTTCATTACACGGACTAATTCATTTCGTACATTGAACACTTTTGTGTAAGTTTTCAACAGATGGCGCTGTACAATTTTTTTTATAAAATTGTTAATTAACAACACTTTAAAAGTTAATAAAGATATGAACGAGTGGTATCTATCTATCACCATCAATTCTAATAGTAACTAAAAGTAAATAAAAACGTATTTAAACTGCAGTATACAAGTAAAAAATTATTATAATATCAACGATTTCAATGATATATCTAATTAGATAAAATTTCTGAAAAGGCACTAAATTTAGTTATAAGTATAATAAAAGTGATTTTGAATTACCCATATAAAAATAATTCAACTCTGTTTCATAAACAAGTCTGTCGCAACTCATTTTATACATGGTTAATGAAAAATTAATCCTTAGATGGTTTAAAAACATTGCCTGCTTGCAGATTCTGTTGAATATTCTGATCCTAATCTTTTATAATTAATTCAAAAATTAATTAATTTGACTAATAATTACTGGTAACTAAAAAATAAGGTAAGTAGCAGCCCATTAACGTCCCACTGCAGGGCACGGGCTTCCCTATTCATAGGTGAGGGGGTTTTTAGAGCATAGACCCACCACGCTGCCCTACTGTGGCAGTGCACTCTCTATAGGCAGGCATAGTACACAAGTGCACTCTCTATTCCTTTACTCTCATAGTCCGATGTGACGGGAATCGGGCGCGACCGGAGAGAGATCAGGCGCAGAACCGACGGCTTATCGTGCTCACCAAACGTGGGCCACACCGTTAACTTCCCAACTTCGGGCAAATATTGAGAAAATCTTAATAGAAAACTCATTGATATTTGAATTTTCCCGAACCGGGACTCAAACTCAGGACCTCATGTCTGTAGCCGAACATGCTAACCACTAGACTAGTGAGGCAGTCAATAAATAATTACTGAAATGATAATAATTATTGACATGACTAAATATTTGCATGCCATTAAATGGCAAATACAGTGGAACTAATTAATATGTAAGCATCAATGTTATCTGTTTAAAAAGTAAGTAAGTATGTAGCAGCCCATTAAGGTCCCACTGCTGGGCACAGGCCTCCTCACTCCGAGGAGCGAGGGTTTTTAGAGCATAGAACCACCACGCTGCTTCATTGCGGATTGGCAGGCATATTACACAAGTGCACTCTCCATTCCTTCACTCTCTTAGTCCGATGTGGCACGGAGGTGGATCACACCACCAACTTCCCAACTTCGGGCAAATATTGAGAAAATCTTAATAGAAAACTCAATATTGATTTTTTAATTGACCCGACCTGGTACTCGAACCCAGTAGCTCATGTCTGTAGTCGAACATGCTAACCAATAGACCAATGCGACAGTTCGTTACCTGTATACAGCAAATAAATTAATTTGACTTTTTTTCATTTACTTTATTAAATCCTAAAAGGAACTACGCGGGGAATATAAATAGCTCTATATAAAACATGTCATTTGAAACACAATGAATATAAATAATTGCTGTTCAAATGTTTCGTTGTAATAATAGTGGAAACTTGTCACACGTACAGGTGTTAAATTTCATGAAACCAGAGAACTTTCTCACGCGCTTACGTTAAATAACATTAACACATTTTTACAAAAAAAACTTTATTTACAAAGAATTATATTACAATACGCAGATTCCTCATATTTTGTTGCACTTAAATATAAATACAACTTGTATATTAAAGAAGTTTAAATCATAAATTAAAGCCCTGTGTTGGGCCACGAAGCGAATATCCGTTTTCCGGATACACGAACACCTATTGTTCAAATTTAAAAAAGAAAAATATAATAAATTTATTTCAAACACACTTCTGAATATCCGGAAAGTGGATAGCGATCTTAAATGAAAAAACAACCTGGAAATTTTTGTATTGTATCTAATTACTAATAGTTTTAACTTAATTAATTTAATACAAGCATCCACAATAATATCACAAAATAATTTAAGACAATATTACAAGGGAAGGCCTCTTCAGATACAAAGTTCACTGCTATTTGAATCAGTCCGAATATTTTTACCTTTTTAATAATATTTCATCAAAGTACACATGTCAGAAGTGACACTTCTTTGGCAGACTAATTTTTGAGTCTTGTTTATATTAATAAATACCAAACTTTACATTTCCCTGAAAAAGGAATATATGTCAAGAAGTTAATGAATTTAATTGTCATTAAAATATTCAGTGTCGAAAATTAATAAAAATAATGTATTCAAATCTCAAATGACGATTTATAAATAAAAATTTCACGTGTTTTTGTCAATAATATATATTATTAATTGAATTTCGGCAAATTAAAATGCCACTCGTTATTTGTAAATATTAAAACTACATAATCTTTACACGAATTACGGATAAAAACGCTGCACTTATTAGTGACGCTAATCACGCGTTTCATCCGTAAATATCTTACCCTCATGCGCCTAAAGAAGTTGCACTTTAAAAAAACCACCAAAGTGTAGTTGAAAAAACGTTTTTGAACTTACTTTAACTGGATATTTTCATTATTATGAGCCAATTTATCTTATATATATTATTATATTAAGTTTTATTTCTTTATCTTATCTAAAGAGGCGACTAAAAATAATGGCAGTAGAAGCAGTAAGTAAAAGCTATTATACTCTAGTCTTAGTTCTACCGAACTCTTCTATGTGGTCGTACTGTGAGAAGCCAGGATCTGAGTCATAGTATGCATAATCATAACTGTTATCCTCTTGCTTGTGTATAGGTTTTGAATAATTTGGGGCTTTAGTAGATTTGACTGGATATGATGAGGAAGGCAATATTGAAACTGATGTTGGAACCGCAGTCTCTCTTGGTTGATAACGTTCAGTCGTTCTAGGTGCTGACGTTGTTGTTATCTTTACAGCATTATTAGCTGGTGGAAAAGTATAAGCTTGTGGAGAAGGCGGCTCATAAGGTCTCGAAGTAGTCGTATAGGTCTGATAATAATCAAAAGTTCGCTGTGTAGTCGGTTCATATCGCGGCCTTAATGTCGTTGAATATTCAAACGCGGGTGAAGTAGAAGTTGAATATGAAACTGGAGCTGGTCTAAATGGTCTTGGTGCAGCTGTTTTTGCAGATGATTTTTGTGTGTCAAATTTATTTTGTTTGTTATCTTCTGGTAATCTATTTCCACTGGCTGCTATATTTAGAGAGTGTGCCCCTGATAATAACTCCGTCTCACGCTCGTATAATTCTGGTCTATATTGACCATCATCTTCACCTTGAGGCGGTCGATATTGTCCATCGTCTTCTACGCTTTCGGCGTAGTTCGAAGATTGAGTATTGAATCCTATATTCGTATTGTAAGCTATAGTATTTAAATTAGCGAAAGGATCAGCACGTGTCGTGGTATAAATTGTAGTAACAGCGGGTGTTGTGGTGGGATTATTAAAATAGCTTTGCTTAGCCCCTGAAAATAATGCAAAATTATTTTTTTCCGGTTCATATGATACACTGTTAAAGTTTCTGTATGATGGTGTACTAGTAATACGGCCAGAATTATAATCAATAGTTGTAGTAGGTAAACCCTTGGTGTTATCGTTTTGACTTCTTATTTTAACAAAATCAGCATCTTTAGAAAAATCGGTTTGCACACTAAAGTTATTGCGGACTTTAAACGCTCGATTATTATCGTTGACATTAGTACCAGGAGTTGATTGTATATCGTAATTATATACATCAACGAGACCTTCATTCTTTTTAACAGGGGCTTGAGTTGTTTGTATAAAAGGTGTAGGAGAGGGACTGTTAGGATAAAATCTGTTATAATTTTTTGCAGTTACTTTACTTACTTCTACATATTCGTCTTTGTATTGGGGTGGGATATTTATAGTGGTTGTTGTTGGAATCTGTTTGTTATTAGATGTAATTCTACGATTTACGTTTTGTTGTGTCTGCTCGGAATATGTTTGCGGAGGAAAGGTGTACGAGGTAGAAGTAGTTGTTGGAGTGGTGGAGGTGTAAATTGGACGTTTCCTTGCAATTTTTCGTTTGGGAATATTATATTGAGATGGACTCGAAGGTTGTGGTTTGGGTGGAGCAGGTGTTGTGTATAGAGTTGTTGAATAAGTTACACGTGCTGTTGTCGCTCTTCTAAAAGATTGATAGGCTGGTCGAGCTGGGGGATTAGATGTTGGCTGTTGTGTTTGCGCGACGGGTTCATCTCGTCCTCGGTCACGCTGTCCTGTGAAAAAGTCTGATGAGTGCGCTGCTCGGAGATCCGATGCAGCACCATTTGTTCCAGAATTTTGTGCTAGTCGGCGGTCACCAGTCTCTGCTCTCTGAAGTCTAAATTCGCCTTCATCTTCACGATTTCCAGAAGTCGATACTTTCTTGGTGTCGAATCCTGAGTATTGAAAAATTCAATTATGCTCCATATAACTTTATTCGCATATTTATTATTTAATTAACTCAATTTATTTACTGAATTTAATTTGTGTTTTTAGACAAATAAGCATAGTAATAAAAATTTTTTTTTATATAAATAAGCATAATAATAAAAAAATCTATTTAAGCTCTACTTTATTAATATGCCTGATATTTTTTTATATTTATTATGCTTGTAATTGTTAAATATCCTCTAGTACTACTATTTAATATGGCACTTGTCTGCAAGCTCGGCTTTGACCATAAATTTATATAAATGCGAAGCTTTTGTTATCATATTTTAGCACAGATACAAAAACAATATATCAGTATACACTGGCAATATTAGCGTTTTAACCCTTTTAACGATTTGGCAATATTATATGTATAACTATTTTACCTTCTAAATATGAAAAATTAAAGTATCTTCAAGACATGAACACATACCTAAAAAAACTTGGCTTGTATTTAAGATCACACGACAGAAGTGAAAACTGAAAACTTTATGTAGGCGAATTATTTAGAAATAATATTTTTTCAATTTCATGAAGTAATAACATTTAGAACGTATATATGTATATAGTTGTGTATAAATTATTGTCATATTAAAATATATCAGTGACCCGTTTACATTATAAATAATTTTCTTATGCCAATTTCACTCGGAGGACCGTCACATAGCCGAGCGTGGTGGCTTAGTCTCAATCAATACTCACAGAATAAAATGTATAGTGACGAAGCATTCACTTTAAAAAAACACATTTAAAGCTAAAAAATGTAAGTATTGTTAGTTGCGAAGCGAGCTCACCGGATCCAATCTTGTAGAGATCGAACTGACCGTCGTAGATTTCTGCTGGACAGGCAAGGGGATCATCATCCCCCCAATCGGTACACGTTTGTGCCTCCTGATGAAACAAAGTACCAGGGGGACAGAAGAACCTGAAGTCTCGAATTCCGCCGCCGGCTACTCTCACACAGACGTGGAAAGCTTTGCATCCGGATTTCGCGTCAGCATAGTACGCACCCAGGATGCGTCCCCGACAGTTGAACCGTTGAGCTCCTCCTATACAAAAAAGAAAAGATTTAGAATTCCCATAGATTTAAATGATAATAACATTGTAATTACATATTCTAATAAGTTTAAGTCTTACAAGGAGAGTTTTCATACACGTTATTACGTTTTCTATTTAACGATATTCATTGTCAATTGTGGTTCACTCATTCAATCTGCGAACGTTCGCTTACATATCGCTGGTTTGCAAGAATCACAACAAATCCAAAAATTTTTAAGTTACTGTACAATTCATAATATCCCTTTTATTCCTGTGCAACTAATGATCACCACAAATCATGTCATTGGTTGATCAAACATTTTTAATTTTGTATCATATCATCAAGTGACAAAGTGAAGTCATAAGGTGACATTATTTACGTATACACAAGTTAATGATTTGTTATTTTTCAACCATACCTTATTATTTTTAATAATAAATATATTGTCGCAATAATAATATTGTTAAATAAGGGACACTGAATTGAGTATAGATAGGATCTGTTTTATACATTCCTTAGTCCGATATGTTTTGTCATTAAAAAAAGGTAAGTAGCAGCCCATTAACGTCCCACTGCTGGGCACAGGCCTCCTCACTCATATGAGAGAGAGGGTCTTTAGAGCATGATCCCTTCACGCTGCTCGCTGATCGGCAGGCATAGTACACAAATGTACTCTCTATTCCTTCACTCTCATAGCCCGACGTGACGGCAATCCGACACGAACGGGGAGAGATCAGGCGCAGGACCGACGGTTCAACGTGCTCTCCGAGGCACGGGAGTGGATCAGATCGCCAAATTTTGGGTAAATATTGAGAACATCTTAATAGAACAATCAATATCGATTTCGAATTGGACCAACCCGGGACTCGAACCCAGGACCATATGTGTGTAGTCGAACATGCTAAACACTAGACCAATGAGGCAGTCGCAGGCAGTTTTGTCATTACTTTTTGATATTCCTTATACTTATATCAATGTTTAATATAAAGTTATTTTGTTTTATTTTTGTGCTAAACTTTTTCCTTGTTCTTTTTAATTGCTTTTTATATATTTAAATTGTATTTTATATATACATAAAATAACTCTATTATAATCTTCTAATATATTATAGCTATGTATATGTCTTAGTAATTAGTGTAAACTTGACTGATTTTTGTGTATTTAGTGGTAATGTAGTTTTTAAATTATATACTAATTTAATTGGTTGTTTCCCAAATAATAAATAAATAACATTCTAACAGATCAATCGATCTTTTAAATCTGAAGAATGGGCGGAACGACAATAATAATGTACGTACGTAATGTAATGAAATAAATAATAAATCCAGACGAGATTTAAAGGAAATTTTCTAAATAGAAATATATAGTGAAAATATTTTAAAGATGTTGAAATATTTCTAGTGGTATTTTAAAATGAGCGACGTTGACCTAAAAAATTGAATTGATGTTTGTAATTGTAGTTGTCCTTAAAACACAAAAAACATGCGTTAGTTAATTTACATATAATAAATATAAATGAACCTGCTGTATGTGTATAAAAATAGATAAACACAATTAGATAGGTATTATGCATAGTTAGATAAAAACTATAGGTCAAATGTTGCCTCATATTGAGGTCGATTACGTGATCAAAATGAATATGATGTTTACCCAACTATGGCAAACAAATAGTAAAATAATTGAATTTTATCTCAACCACTGTTTTCATTTGGTGTTGTTACATCATGTGACGAATTGATTTATTTCGTTATTACGGCTTTGTATGAAACCACATATCAACAGTCACGAGTATTAAATCTAACATATTAGGTCACTGTTATAAATTCTTTGGTAATATTACAACAAATGTGTTAGCACCTATTAAGACAAAGATTCATCAATTAAGGTAGGTTTAATACTTTACAAGACAAGGTGGTATTCCTAACATTTTTATATAACACTTCAATTATCAATATAAGTAAATATAAACTATTTATGGTATATATTAAAATGACTGCATCACGTTGTAAATCGATCAAACGTATCTGATTTAAATAAGAAAGTCATAAAATTTCAGTGCATTTGTATATTAATGACATGTTTAAATATTATTGCTTTGTTTGTTGATAGTTGTATTGCATTTGCATAACAAAATTTGTACGTATCTAAGAAAGCTTTTAAATATAAATATATATTTTTTGTCGTCTAACATCAAACCTAAGTTTGGAAAGAATAAACAAGCTTTATTTGCTTTTAACCACCATAACTCCTACATACTGTTTGACTCATGCTAAGGATATCCTAACACTTAAAATATCATACCTACATCTTGTTTAATTAAAAGTTTAATAGCCTCCATGTATCACATATGATACATAGAACATTTTTTTTCTTTGACAATTTCACGAAATACTACTGTCAAAATAATAGTGATAATTATCGGTTTAAAATAATATGAAATAAAATTAGATACATCACGCCTCATTCCCATAGGGTTAGGCGGAGACCACGTCCTTCCACTCGCCGCTATCCTTGCACATCTCCTTCTCTGTTTTTATTCTCATTAAACCTTTCATGCAAGTTCATCGGTTTCGAGTACTCTTGACCTGGCCTTTGTTAAAATGTTCTGGATTTGGACAAGGAACGTTCGCCTTGGTCTCCCCCTTCCAGCTTTGCCATTCACTCTTCACTCATAAATCCTTTTTGTCAGTCTCCTTTCATTCATTTATCTACGTGCCCAAATTATCTAAGCACACTTTTCTCAATTTTAGTCTCTACATCTTCTTTTATACCACAACATTTTCTTATCACGCTATTTCTTACTTTGTCACTCAGTTTCAATCCACTCATACTTCTCAACGCTCACATCTCCACCGCACTTATTTTACTTTTATGCTACTTCTGGCATACCCAACTTTCACTACCATACATGAGTGTTGGCAACAGCACTCCTCCATACACAGCCAGTCTGGCTCTTTGAGACACCATCTGGCTATTCATAAAGGCGTAAAGTTAGATACTGAATCAATAACTTGCATCACAGATAATACCTCATATATATACTGGTTAGTTCGCATGGTTCGACTACGTAACGAAGCAACAAGTTGTTTACTAATCAACTTTCAAACACAAACTATATTATAGCATAAAAATAAGTTTAGATATGCAATGAAAAACATACTAGATCTTCGAAATATTATAAAAAAATCAACTGAATTACAATTTTTATGACGCAGCAAAACAAGATGCCAAATATTTTGACATATAAAACAAGCGCGCATGCGACGAAAATTTGAAACATGCGCACTATATTACGTATTCATTTAATCGGAAAGCGCGAAAACTTTTGATGCAGGTATGATGAAAAAAAATGTTTTTAACAGAAGGGCTGTTTGAAAAATTAAATATTTGTTATGCTAATTTGAATATATATTAGTTTTTGACAAAGGAATATATTTAATACTTGTTTCTGGTCGTTAACTAATTTTTGAAAATCATGATTACAGGAACGCTAACAGCGCATATGTACAATTCATATTCCACTGTAGGTTTTTTTTAATGTGGAGAAAGATTCTAGTATAACAAAAAGGGTCATAGAATATAGATTTATCAGACATTTTTTTGACATGTCATTTAATTCGAGAAAAGAAGGTTTTCTTATTTTATAATATTGACTTAGAAATGCGTTACCAAATCATTTTGCATCTTGTCAGATGCATAAAAATATATTTTTTTTTTTATTTCACATTAGCACGGCTATTAATAAATGTAAAAGATATATTTATTTAAACACACAGTGTTGTTACTATTTAAAAATTCATAGCAACATTTTAAATTTTATATTAATGTGTTCTCGTGCTCCTGCGTATTTATGTCAGAAGGTTGAGTTTCACGACTATGACGGAAGGAGTTTACGGCCCTCTCGTGAACCAGAGCTCAACGTCATACCCCATCACACCAAATTCTACGGTGACTCTTTCGCAGTTCGAGCCATAACTATATGGAACGAATTACCTCTGACAATAAGACAAGCTAAATCACTGAATATATTCAAGAAGCGGGTAAAGAATCATTACCTCTCTTTATGTACTTAATGACGATGTTACCTATTTGTTCTACATCTTATTTATTTCATATTATTAGATTATTATGTTTAGTATGTATCTAGTTAAAATATGTACTCAAATATTTGTAAGTATTTAAAGGTATATGTATTAGTGTGTAGGAATATTTGTATGTATGTCTACATTAGGAAACACTACCTTCCCGATTTTCCTCATATAATCTTCCTAACCCTAAAGTTGCCTGGAAAAAATCGCTAATAAGCGATAAGTTCGCCTAATTTGTACTGTCTATTAAGTTTGTTTCTGTTTTACTTGTTTCATGTTTGTGGTGTACAATAAAGAGTATTCTATCTATCTATCTAAAGTTCTCAGAGTTTAATTACTAGTAAAACGTGAAAACCTTGCAAATTATATGAAGTAACACTTAAAAATTATACTTTGGCGGTATGAACAGCGTTGACAATAGTTGCTAAACTGTTACCACAACACCGCATTCGCACGCCTTATAATAGTGTCTCTTTAATAATTATATTTCTTACACAGTTAAAGTCAATGCAGTAGAGAATTTATAAATCCCATTGGCAATATAAAAAAATTGTTCAAAGTCATTATTATATTTCCGCATAAAAATATAGAATACCTTTACTAAAAGTAGACTTTTTAGTTTTATAATACAAAATATAAAAAAGTAAAGAAGTTTATTGTATTACATTGTTGTAAAATATAATGGAAGTAATATAATTCAATTAAAATATAGCAGTAAAGAATAAAATTGTTTTATCTGATTAGGTACATAAATAAATAGTAAAAAACAATTTGTTATATACAACCTTTTGTCTGACTGAATTTGTTGCGAGTTCTTCTTACAAAAGAGTGTAAAAGAACCTTCGTAACTTAAAACTTAAAGTCGTCTCTTTAATATTATCATCATCATTCGAAATTATATATGAAAATGTCTGTATTTAAAATAGTAAAGGCCTACTAAAATATATTTTTTATTAATTGACATATTTACAATTAATTTAATGCTTTCCTACTTTTTAGCAAACGTAAAAGATTTTTTGATAGTACTTGTTTTTTGACCTATTCGAATTGTAAAATATTGTCATAAGGTCTGAATGGTAACATTAAATGCTTAAGAAAACATTTTCCTTTTATAATTCCAGAGATTTCGATGTTATATATGTGTAAATTCATCACTATGTTTCGTCGAGATTATATCCCAGTTTTGGGTAAATAATTACGCAAACCAATATTTAAAAAATGTTTTTAAGGACACTTCACAATCCATACTTTCTTGTCTTAAAACTAATATTAAACTAAGCAATATTCACGCTGTAGTACCACAAAATGATTCCTTTAAAATTAAATTTTTTGAACTGTGTTGTATCCAAGATTATTATATTTTTTTACCAAACAATATAATAATCTTGGATATATTGGGACCCTCTGATTACTAAGATACATGACATAATTACGTTTCATCAAGAATATAAATCTAAAATTTTCAATATTTTGTGTTAAAAACTCATACTGATATAAGCAAAGTTTACGTTGTGGTAATACAAAATGTCGATATATCATTAGTGATTTAAACATTTTATAAAATTTTTAAACGGCTCCATTATATTTGAATTGTGTCATTATTTTTCAATAGCAACGATGTACTAATCGTTGACATTTCTGATGTTGCTTCATTTAGGTACATGAAATGATTACATTTCATGAAAAATATATCTCTGCTTTGGATTAATAATTACACAATCTAAAATTATCAAAATTTTAGATAAAAACACGGCAGAATCTATATTTTCTTGTGTTACAACTGATATTGAAATAAGCACAGTTTCGTAGTGGCACCACAAAATGTCGTTATATCATTAGTGGGTTTAAACATTTTATAAAATTTTTAAACAGCTCTATTATAATATTAGCTTATTTGAATTGTGTCATTATTTTTTTAAAGCAACGATTTACTAAGCGTTGTGATTTAGGATGTTGCATCACCAAGGTACATGAAATTATTAAATTTCATCAAAAATATATCTCTGCTTTGTATTAATAATTACACAATCTAAAATCATCAAAATTTTAGTTAAAGACACGACAGAATACATATTTTCTTGTGTTAAAATCTCATATTGAATTTAGCAATATTTACGTTGCGGCACCACAAAATGTCATTATATTATGATATAAAAAATAATCGTGCTGGTATATGAAATGATTACGTTTCGTTAAAAAATATATTGATGCTTTGGATTAATAATCACACAATCTAAAATTTTCAAAATTTTAATTAAAAACAGGACAATAAATATCTTCTTGTGTTAAAACTGACATTGAAATAAGCAAAGTGTACATTATGGTGCTACAAAGTGCGAGTATATCATTTTGTTTGAATATTAAACGGGTCGCCTTTAGAATTAGATTTTTTTAATTGCGTCATTATTGCTCCAAAGCTGCGATATAATAATCGTGGTCATTTGGGATGTTGCGTCACTAAGGTACATGGCTAGGTCGGTGAGCGTTTGGCTCGCCGAGTGCGGAGGTTAAGCGAAGTTCCCATGCGTGCGAGTGGGGTTGGCTTGCGCAACTCTTGGCCGGCGTAATGCACCATCCTCTCCAAAAGGTCGCCGTCTTATCTCAGTGCGAATGTTGTGTGTGATATTTGTCTTTCCCCATTTTTGTTAGGCACATTTTTCACAAAAAATATTTATGTATTTATAAACTTTATTGCTTAAAGTATAAAGGGCGGGCTTAAAGCTACAAAAGCTTTGTCTACCAGCCAAACTCTCTAGTGTAAGAAAAGTAGTTGGTGATTACAATGCTACAAAATTACAGAGATAAAAATAAATAAAAAGAAAATAAAAATAATAACGTTACAAATACAATTGCCTAAATAAGTTTTAGATAAGACTAATAAAACCGTTTATATTATAGATATAGCTGTATATCACACCCACATTCTTCTTAATATTCATGCTGAGAAAACAACAAAATACATAGACTTAGCTGCAGAATTAAAAAATACAGTGGGTACTAGAAACCGTTAAAATTCTGCCAATAGTTCTTTCTACCACAGATGTCATTCCAAAAACGCTTCAGACCAATAAACAGATACTCCAAATGTCTAAATTCACATGCACATTAATTGAGGAAGCCGTTATTCTTAACACTTGCCGCATAACCCGCAAATTTCTAACTCTATCTCCGTAAATCACCTTCTTCTTCGTTTTTTCTAAAACCTAGTATCAAATAGTGTCCTTTAGTACACGCTTGGCTAAGGCCCGCGTGTCAATATTAGTTACCCCTCTAAAAAGGAGGTATAGAATATAAAATATAATAATTATTTGTTAGAATTAAATTTCAAAAAGCAGTCATCCTAAATACAACAGCCACTGTTCGCCGACATTGTCACTAACACAATAGTTCAGTTTGATGACATCTTGTTATAAAAGATATATTGTGGATAAAAGAAATTAAACAAATACTGAAACATATACTTAGAAACACTTATAAATCTTGTGCCGAGATTTATAAGTGTTTCTAATTATAAATTTTCGAGAACTTGTTGTACGATAATAAAAATATTGATACTTTCAAAAAAGAAAATGACTGTGTTACTCGTATATAACAAAAGAAATAAAAAAATAATTGTTACAAATCCTAGTAAATCAAAAAAATTAAAACAATTCATAAGTAACAATGCTCCAAAAGATGTTCTTTCTTTCTAGTTACTTCTTTCGTAAGCAATTACTCTCCACTTAATTCATCTAAAAACCATAAGTTTTAAATCCTGTGGTAAATCTTTGAAGTCAATACTGGTTGTTCGGTTAATATTCACATCGCTCAATTCTAAATAACATCGGCTACTTTCTTTCAAGAAATTCTATAGTGATATGCTGCTTTTTTATTGCTGCCAATTCTTCAAACTTTGCTAAGAGTATCATGATTTTAGTAATACAACTCAAGTGCCACATTTCTATATGATCGGGTGAAACGTAAATAAAGAAATTATTATTAGTAGCATTTCCTACTTCAATAAAACCTTAAGCAAATGAAATTCACAATATAAACTTATGTACTCTACATTATTACATACGTATGAAGTATAAACCTAAACGAAGATTAAATTTGAATCCGTATTTGTAGAATTTTATTTACATAAAACTAATCTTTAGATCAAGATATCTTAGAGTACACTTAATTACTGCTTAATTTTATAAATTTCGCATTTATTTTCGCTCATTGCACATTATGAACCTTATAATATCCATAAGTATTAACCAAATTTGTTATTATGTTTAGTTATGTCAGATTATATTTAATATTGATATTTAGTGTTAATTAAAAAGTCGTTCTATCTGAAAATTAATAGGTGTTTCGTTAAAAATATATTTTAAAATATGCAATATGGAATGTTTTGCATTTGCATCAGAGTTGAAACTTTCAAGGAATTTGATTGCATAAGCCTTAATATCCTATAGGCAGCTGCGAATTTGTAAATCTGCGCAAAGCAAGCAAACTTGCCAAGGTCGGTAGGATCTAGCTTTCCAGTAAAATAATACAAACTGAAATCATTGAACAACTATAGTTTTTCGTTATTAAATTACGTGATAAACAAGACTCACTTACAAAATCATTATTAGGTTATACTTTTTCGCTGATCTGGGCAACCCGTATCGCGTTTATGACCTCTTTTCATTGGAATCGCTCCAGTCCCTTCGAAAGAGTTTGTTAACAAAGAGATTTTTATATATTAGACTAGATGTTTCCCTCGGTGGATTATAATATATCTAAATTGCGAAAGTGACATGTTGCCTAATTTGAACTCAATCACAAAATAGTTTAGAAGATCTTGTGATGTAGTGAGTGTAGTGGTTTTAAACCATCTTCATATTATTGCATATGTAATGAAACCGGTTTGGAGCAGATCGGCTCCATGGCATCAGCAGTGGAGGAGCGTGGTGGGTCTCTGCTCTAAACGCTCTCTCATGTGAGTGAGTAGGCCTGTGCCTAGCAGTGGGTCGTTATTGCGCTGCTACTTGCTAACTTGCTTTATGATAGATGACGTGATCTTTAGATATAAATTCAGGTATTGCAGACATCTCCGACTTCTTTTACAACAAGTAAACTTACTTGTTATATAAAACAATTTTACAAGAATATATCAAATGTATGTCAGTGTAGAAAATTGCATAAGGTCATTACCGATGATGTGTGTTAACTAAATAATTCGTCAAAAGCAGAGATTTTCATAAATAAATTCCGGCATATTAATGATAGACTCCGTTGTCAATAGACACGGTTTAATTAAACAAAAAAGTTATATATGCGCATGCAAAAATGTTGAAACAGGTAGTGCACGTTTCCGTTAGCAGAAGTCATACGGAACTAATTATGAAGTAAACTGTAACGATTCTGTTAATGTTATAAGAGTGTTTATTATTGTTGTGAGTTTATAAGTCAATTTTATGTCATACTTTATCCAATAACTTATTCATATTAATTAGAACTCGTAATAGTTTAGCAAAGTGTCGATAACTTTTATTAGTCAAAGCTTGATCTTGACTTCAAGTTCAATGGTAGGTTATTTAAGATATATTTACATACAAATAAGATAATTAATAAGTTTTAAACGTGTTTTAATAAAACCGCTATAGTTTTCTTATTCAATATGTTTTCAATCAAACCAGTAGTAAATCGTTAGCATTTGACAATTTTTATTACAAGGAAAACTGCATCAGGAAACCCCCATATATTAGGAGTAATTTTGGAATAAGCACCTATCCTAGAGAGCTGCGTGGTGGGTATAAGCTCCATAAAACTCAACAAAAAAATCTTCTTTCTGAAATATTCCATTTTACCATAATCCTTCACTAACAACAGTTTGTGTCTTATGAGACATCGTAAATATTATGTTAATTGATCAAGAATTATGCATATATGTAAAAGAAGTTTTAATTTTTTTATTGTTTATGGGCAGAGTTATACAAAATGTAACAAAGTTCATCACTATATCGTAGGCATGTCATATGACAACTTTGCATATGCAAAGTTAAATGAATCCATATTTATACAATTGTTTATAAAATAAATGGACTAAAGTTCAATATTGTCCTCTTTTGAATGCTTTAGCAAGTTTTGTTTCAAAATAGGTATGCGAACGTCACGGTAAACAGTACAATAGAGTTTAACTATTACCCTATAGAGCAAAGTAGGACAATTACTGCATGACCTTAAATAAGGTACTTTAAAACTTTACCGAGATTCATTCCAGTATATTCATAAAACATCTAAATAAATATTGTTTTATGCACCAATTTGTTTTTCCGAGGTGATTCCGAACCCGTGGATATGTGGTTAAATCGTGAAGATCTCGTGGATGGTGAATTCAGTGTCTAACTAAAACCATTTTCAAGTTATAGGCTTTCTAATATAAAAAGTTTGGGGCACGTCGATTGAATGGTTTCAAATTCTATAACAAACATAATTATAAACAATTTATTTATTTCATATATACTATCTGACTCGCCCAACTTTGTTTGCGTATATATAAATGTAAGACTAAAACTACTGTGCCATCTTGATATTGAGGATCTGACAACAGAACTCATAATTCATGATTTCTCGCTTTAAAAAATCAATTATTAGTGTATATAAACAAATATAGATTAAGAACGCACGCATACATACACACACAAACACACACACCCACAATACCAATACACACACACGGATAGGGACTGAAGTTAAGTTTATGCATGTTTATTTGTATTACCCTGTAAATCTACAGGGAAATAAAATACTTTACTATAATAATGTTATATAATAACTTAAAATGAAATCTAACCTTTATTTTAAATCGATCAATATGAAAAAAAAACATCAAAATCAGTTGAGTAGTTTGAGAGTTCGTTACGGTCAAACACTTCGACAGAGATGTTTTATATATACATAGTTAGTGGCTAAGAAATAAAATACTCAAGTGTCTCTTTGCACTTTAACATAATATATGCGTTAAAGATTGTCATAAGAATGGCTGGGGTCATGAATATTAACGCATGTAAGAGATGACATAACCTGTTGTTATGAAGAAACTGCAATGTAGACTATTGTCTGTTGAGACTGAGAGCATATCATTGTCGTACTTGCCAATATAATCAATATTAAATATACCTACACATATTTCACGGACGTTGAAATCAACACGTCACTTTCTTTTTCTATTCACGTAACAAGTTTTCTCACGCTTTGATGACCGCGTCCGCAGTACGTTATAGTTTGGACACGTACATTTGTATTGATTTTTGGATATTTATGTGTTATTTACGTTTCCGTTATGTATCTTCTTTTGGCATCTTAATTTGAGGAATAAATGTTAAATATTTATTCTTAAAGAGCATTTATTATGCAATAAGCACAATCAAGAAATGGCTTTACATACTAGACAATTTAAATCCTAAAAGCGATTAATATAAAACGTAAACATGGCATGCTTTTGAAATTAACGCAATTACTCTAAAAATTGCATTTGCTTAATAAATCATTTACAAATAGATCTGGAAAGTATTTTATTAAATAAACAATTTATTTTCTATCTCAGCAGAAAATTTATCGCCAAATGAGTTTTGTATAAAACGTAATTATTTGAAAATTGTTATTATTTAGGAGACTTGAAAGTAATAGAAAATATGCATTCAAACAAAGAGTAACTGCAGAAGCTTTCGTCTTATATGATGATTGTTATCTAATGCACGTATATAACATAAAAACTGTTATAATCTTTTTAAAAGCATTCACAAACTTAGATTTCGATTTAATTGGAAAGTAAATAGTTTCGCAGGTAAGCAAGGATTTGGTTATAGAAAGAGATATCGTCTTTAACTGCCTCATTAGCCTAGTGTGCAATTCCTCTACAGATGACGACTTACCTTACCTACATTTTAAGTCGAAGTCAATGTCCATTTTTTGTCTAAAGCATTAGTATACAATGATATACTTAATTTATTTGCCTTCTTCCGTGAAAGCATTAACAATCGCATATCTCTTACTCTTTTAAGGGTCATTTAGATTGCGAGCAGTGCAGTCGATATAGCATCAGATACTATGATTAAGATATGTCAGAAGGACGATTAAGCATAGACATAGATACTATCAAATAGGAGCTCGTACTTCTCTAAGAGAAGGATTTAAAGAAACATCAATTCTAACAGTACCGCCGCAATGTAGGTATATTTAATAACATTTTAAATATGCGAAAAAATATCAAGAATAAAATCAAACTTGTAATGCCATTGACTTGTCTTAACATAATTTTTAAAAATATATTAAAACATCTTTTTATAAACGCACATTATAATGTTCAAGATTATTTAAGAGATAAAAATGTTTATACTTGATTCTAGTTGCAAGCGGAAGCAAAGTATTACACGTACGTATTACGTGTAACCTACGGAACTATATTTAAAAGAGTAAACGCCGAATTTTTTGCTGGATCCTTATCAGCGAAATCTACTTTTGGAACCGGCGGTAGATTTGTTACCAACGGACAGACTACTAACGATTCAGAAGTGGTTTTTGAGCCATTTTGTACCAAGAATATATTGATTTTGTAATAGAAAAAGTTAAAAGTGTACATACGTGTCAGAAATGAAACTTTTTTGGCAAACTAATCAATTTTTAAGTCTGGTTTATATTATTTATACAAATCTATAACCTTCAAATTTCTGAGACTTAGAGGGTCGAAATAAGGAAGATATGTAAATAATTTAATGAGTTTAATTGTAATATTAAATGTCAACAATTAATACAAATTTATTGAAATCCCAAATGAATTCTAAATAAAAATTCCACGTGTTTTTTTTTCAATATTAAAGTTTTTTATTTAAATTTTATGAAAAATATTATATTAAATGACAAGTGGCAAATTAAAATGCCACTTGTTATTTGCAAATATTTAAACGACTATCCTTCAAACGAATTAGCATAAAAATTGTTGCACGTCTTCGTGACGCTAATTACGTGTTTCATCCGTAAAAATTTTAACCTCATGCGCCTAAAGAAGGTGTTGATGAGATTATAGGCACAATTCGGCTATGCTGATGTCTTTGATTCTTTTGAACTAGAACTGGACGTGCTAGATATAGTACTAAAGGAGATGATACTTGTATACAAGAGCATTGTGTGCATTGAAACCTTGTAACGCATCCGTTCACTGGCCGTCACGCTGCGTCGCCCTAGTTCTTCAGGGAATCGTGAGAGAATCACTTATGTAAAATGGGTGAATCGATTATCTTGATGCGCGATAGTTTGCGCCTAGGTGCATAGAGTCAAATGGAAAGTGCATCAGCGTTGCGCAACTCAGTTGCAGTAGTGCACCTCTCACACCGTATTGAGATGCGCTGTTAAAGAGAAAAAATGTCACCATACATCTAACACCAATCCGTATATACAGGGTGCGAGCGACTATTTTTGCATGTTTTTAAATTAGAGTGCGTTGGCATAATTTTGTTTACTATAAATGCGACTGAGATTAGCGTTTGCTTATGAGATAGTCACGACGTAATCTCACGATACATTATATTATTATTAAAGTAAATTGGACCATCTAATGATTGTTAGAAGTTGCGTTTAAATTATTATGCAGCGTAAATTGTTTATATATTTTTAATGCTCGCGGATTACGGACAATTAGTATATGTTAATAGTAATTATAATTATAATATATAAAACAACATAACCGACTGAGTTTGTTGTGACCTCTTCTCAAGACAGGGTGCGAAGGAATCTTTGTAACTTTAAATTTTTAGTCGTTCTTTAATACCATTATCAGTCGCACATTAGAATTATTGTGTGGGAAAAAAATATATTTGACGATAGAAAAGTGCTGTAAAGGCCTACTTGAATAAAGATATTTTTCAGACTTTCATTTTGACTTTAAATATTAGCTGATCCTGTAAATCGTGCCTTGTTTTGAGACATTTATTTGTTAGTTATTTTAAATGTATATAACATGTAAAATGTAGTTTCAAATATTTAGTATCTACCTTTGATGATCTAAAACTATTTAAAAACTAAATGATATTTTACAAGGTATATTATAAAAATAAATAAGTTTCTAATGCTGTCCAAAATATTATATTTCGCTACATCATAAAGACATTTATAACCTGCACAAGTTAATATCCACATTTAATCTAACAACTAACATCTTGAACAGTGTAACACTATTTATAATAAAAGTGAAATAATAAGTTACGAAGTTAAATTAAAATTAATATTTTATTTAAATTAAATACAAAAGTTTTGTATAAATAATTATTTCCTTGTACACGCTTCCCATGCGACCGGATGTCCTGCACATCGTACATTCAAATCAGAATCACGCGCAACCGCACTAGCACTATTACCCATTTCCTCAGCGTTACGGAAACACGAAATACAAAAACATAAGGTTTTCCTAAAAATAAAATCACGATGTCACGTTCAGTAAACACGTTTCAATCACAATCCATTCAGCTCCCATTTAAAAGAGGGGATAAAATCAAAACCTATGCGCATGAAGCCATTTTTCGATGACACTCCTCGTAAGCGGTAACTGTAAGGCGTATGAAACAATTACTTTAACTTTTTAAAATAATCACGATGTCACGTCCAATAAACTTCACTTAATAATCACTGTTTGTGGGATCACTTACCGAGGATTGGGAGCAAAGCGAGCACGATCCACACGGGAGACATGTTGCCGCGAGGTGCGTCGCAAAGGGACTGGCGGCCATAGACGGGGATGCGTGTACGCCGCCCGCCCGCGTGGTAGGGATGTAAAGCTCAAGCGCCCGCCCGACGTAAAATGTATACAGATAATAAAATATATATATGTATTATCTATAGACATTTATGCTTCATTGGTCTAGTGGTCAGCTTGTCCAGCTACAGACATTACATCCTGGAATCGAGTCCCGGGTCTTTTGAATTCTAAATAGATATTGAGTTTCTTTTTTCTTGAAGTGATACTTCTTTAAGCGCATGAGGATAAAAAAATTATGGACGAAACGCGTGATTAGCGAAATGAAGTTGTGCAGCGTTGGTTATGCTAATTCGTTTAAAGGTTAGGTAGTTTTAATATTTACAAATAACATGTAGCATTTTGATTTGCCACTCGTCATTTAATAATAAATTAAAATACAATTTTTTCAATAAAACACATATTAAATTAAAGAAAAGAAAGTATTAATAATTTGTAACATTTACAAAAAACATGTGGCGTTTTTATTTACAATTCAGCATTTGAGATTTCAATAAATTATTTGTATTAATTTTCGACATTTCTAATATTTTAGTGACAATTAAATTCAATAAAATTCCTAACTTATCTTTCTTTTTCCTTCCCTCTAAGTCTTGGAAATCTAAAGTTTTAGATTTGTATAAATATAAAGAAGACTAAAAAATTAGTTTTCTTTCACTTCTGTCATGTGTACTTTGTACGTACGCACTTTTAATTATTTTTGATTCTTAGTATATCCCCGAATTTGGGAAATTAGCGGTAACTTTTACCAACGTGTCTCGGAGAGGACGTTAAGGGTGTCAATCCTTTTGATGGGCTCAAAAAATCATTTATCTTCAGAATAAAACGCCGTTTTTTGCTTCAGATAAACCAATCAGCGGGAATCGTGGAGGAAGTGCGTGATACCTTAACATCTATCTATTTACAGGTCGTAGAAAAGGAATCCTAAAATATCCCTAAAAACAGGCCGTCACATGGTCCTACGCGTGATCTTCCTCTAGGTGTATCGGATTGCTGCCCTATCAGACTATAAGAGTGAAAGAATAAAGAATGCACTTGTATTTGCGCAAATATTTTTCAAGTATACTATCTCCTGCATCATAAATGGCTTTAGATTATTATTAGACATGTATACATATATGAATTGCTGCCTGGCAGAGATAGCAATAAGGCCGCCCTTATACATAGGTTAATATGTCTTAATTGTATCTTAATTGTATATGGATGTGATGATGTTAGCATCAAAAGGTTACGCTCGTGTCATAGTCTATTTTTGTTGATGTTCTAAACATAAAAAAGTGTTTAATACTGATTGTTTTTTACTTGAACTATCAAGCTTGACTACATTTACTTAGGTATACTTGATAGCCTAGTGATAAAACATGTCCACGCGGATCCGAATCCTGGAGATGCATAAATAAGTTCCTGTTGTAAAAAAATTGTATATGCCTAATTGTTAATTAAAAAAGATTTGGTGCTTTTCAATAATTGCGACTTAATATTAAATTCAATTCATCAAAAACAAAAATTTCTTAATGAATTCATAAGTATGCTTATGGACACTATTACGAAAATTTTGCTTAAGATAAAATCTAATCGTATTTTTTGCATCTTGTTAAGCGAAACATTACGTTACGTAACTGAATTGAGTAATGTAAGGTAAACATGAAAATTTACAACAAACAAGTATTTCGTGAAGTTCTAGGTTTAACAAATACTAAATTCTGTTTATTCAAAACACTACTTGAAACTTGAAATTTTAATAAGTAAGTAACATTATTAGCAGAACAATATGATGGTTTTTCAAGTATATAGGTTACTTACATATTATACGTATGTAGATGAATATAATATCGCAATATTTGTAAGTTTTATAGCACTTCATTTAAAATATAATATATATTATAGAGAAATGCAAAAAATCTTCTCAAAATCTTAATTTACATCAACATATCTATTTAAATGTGTAAAATACAAAAAATGTTTAAATCTTTGTCCGACATAAACTTCAATCAATATTAATAAAAGCAATAATGCAAAATGGTTTTATAACATTAAAATCGCTCACTTACTTAGATACTTATGAAATCTTTACAGCGATAGAAAAGTTAGCAAAGTAATTAATTCCTTTTGCAAAATAGACGTTAAGTACGAATTTCCCTATATGTGAGCAGGAAAAGGAACTACGTAAATAACACCACGGGGAACAACTAGTCTATGTTTTAATAAGAGAGATTCTGCTATGCAGTAGAATTTACTTATTAAGCATCATCGTAGTAAAGATTAGGTATAATGATCGTTTTTAACTAAATCGTTTAAGGAGCATCATTCTATTTAAGGCATATTTAAAGATGTTAGCAGTTATTCAGGGCAAAAGAATGTTTAAGGCACATATTAAATGTATTAGGTCATGCACTTAAAGATTTGCATAAACAAGAGGTTTGGATTGAGTTGTGATTTCACAATAAGTAAAAACGCCTTAAACGATGATTTTCATACGGAATGCAGTAATATCCCTTTATAAATTCCAGCATCGCGTAAAGAAACTGTGCCATTTATCAATGTGTAGGATTGAATAGCATTTTGTACCCACTCCATGTAGCGCCTACATCTAAAACTTCACGTAATCGCACTCTATTGTTATCCAAGATGAGTAACGAATGGTATATACTTGATGGATAAAATGTACATAGTAGAAAGTGAACCATGAAATGTTTTGTTTGTATTAAAATATTATCTAATTTCCCGAATTTTACATGTTTATTTGATTAACTATTAACGTCATAGTAGGAATTGAAAAATAGTATACTAAATGACCTTAAGTTCAAGATTGTTTGCAATGAAAGATGATATTCGCTCATTTATCATAATATCCTTTGTCGTGAGGCATTGATGTGACCCGTCCAAGTATAATTCATCATGTGTGAAACAGTCTCTATGTTACAGGAATAAGATTCTCACGAATGTTACTTAATGAGCACAATGCCGTTGTGGTTAAACCTAGTCTAGAAATAATGTGAAGGAATTTAGAATTATTGCTCAGTAAAGTACAAGCGAAGTCATGATGGTTCAGTGGTGAGATGTAGCAGGCACCAATATATTGTTTATCAAAGAATAATCTATCTACGCGATTGGTTGAGGAAAGCCGCATATACCGGAATTAATATTAAGATGTATGTAACCTGCCAGCCTGCAATGACGCAGCGTGGTGGGTTTATGCTTTTAAAACCCTTATTTCTAGGAGTGCTGAATGGAGGAAACAGCCAACTTCTTACTTTTAGTCAATGTCCAATGGTACCTTTTAACGATTTGTATAAAGCATCGCGCCGGAACAAAATTTTTGTGCTTGGCGACATGTCTTTGGCAGTAGGTAGCTAGCCACAGCCGAAGCGAAGTCTTCCATTAGACCAGACCTTACCCAAAGTAGAAAATACAGTTTCACAAATTACCTCTGCTAGTGAATCGCCAATGCTCAAGTGGGGCCATGTATATTATCTTGTTATATTAAGTTAAATGTAAGTATTGTGTCATCTTACTGCATTTTATTTCCGTGGCACCATGAAGAAGGATCCATTCCTCTAACAACATAGCCATTATAGCTTAATAAGGTCAATAAACCTAGGTAATTAATTTATGCGCAAAATTGAATGTCGTTGAAGTCTTTCGTATGAAAAATTCTGCTAACAAAAATCATTAAGCTGTGCTAAGTTATTTTTGGCTGCAGTAAAAATCATAAATATATAGAACATTAAACAGATTTTTACTAAACAGTAAAAATCTGTTTAATGTTTTATTTTTCATTATCATCTTAACTTTTATTTATTTAAAATTGCATCGTTTTATGCAGGTTTAATTAACGATTTGTTAAAAATTTACGCGTAAACTTTTGAGACAGTTTATGTATGATATTGACGGAGTAATTTGATTAATATATCTCTTATATAAACCAGATATTCTTACTATAAAAAGTACAATTCATTTCCATATAAGTATCAATCTGAGCAAAATGCAGCATAAACTTTTTATATCACAATGAGAAAACTATAACATAATATATTCATTTATTAAATTATTCCAACTTTTGTTTAGATTGAATAACATGTGTAATTTTGGTTTTTTAAAGTGGTTTTCAAATTCATGAATTGAATTTTGGTAACGTAGATAAAAGAGGCTTTAAACTTGGGTACTTTTACGAATTTCTTAGTATACATTCTTCTCAGAACACAGGATTTATTTATTCATTTGAGTACTTCAATGTTTGCAAGATGACGTTTATTAGCCTTAAGCCCTTTTTAAGTGAAAGAGCGTGTTAATTAAAAATAAATAAAAATGGTGCGATGCTATAATCAGTAACTGGATTATATGGGGGTTATTTAAACTTATTAGAGAACCTTGTATTTTTGCAATACTTACTATTGAGCTCCTCCAAACTTCCATGAATATATGTACTCTTTACAATAGGTTTAGTTCTGGGACTTACTAATAAAATGTTTTCTGATAGACCCAGAAACTGTAAGATTAGGTATATTATTACAGCATTATTTCATCTTCTATTATAAGGTAATGCTTCCGATATTAATGCATTATTTGTACTGGTTTCCAAGAGGATCGTTAATAGAAATAGTTAGTGCAATAAAAACTTGTTAGACGTGCTTAAATATACTGACATTCTTAAGAAAAATTCTTGTAGCACCTGCTATAACATATGAAATAAAAATAAAAATTGTAATAAACTGCATAAAGCTATATAAACTAACGATTAATTTCATAGTAACAATGTGAACAACGTTTCTATAATTATTCCCCGAAAACCTTCAAGAGATGGCACTTAATAAATTCATAGCCTTTAATAGAAAGCCAATTATATTATTAATTATAATTTGAAGTATTATTTGTACTAATTGAAATTATATTGTAGTGATAATGATAAAAAGATTGTCAACTGAGAATGTTATGGGTTCTTCTCAGAAGAGTTCCCCCAAGGAGCCGTCGTAACATTAGATTTGAAGTATTTAAAAAAAAGGTAAGTAGCAGCCCATTAACGTCCCACTGCTGGGCACAGGCCTCCTCACTCATANAAACTTTTCCCAACCTCGGCCAATCTTAATAGAAAACTCAATATCGATTTCAAATTGGCCCGACCCGGGACTCGAACCCAGGACCTCATGTCGGTAGTCGAACATTCTAACCACTAGACCGATGAGGCAGTCATAAGTCAGTCTGTTTAATGATGTATTTCTTTATTGTTAGTTATATATTGCAATTAATATATGAAAAGTAACTGTATGTGTTGATTCAAAAATGCTGTAAAAGCCTGCTTAATATGAGAATTAATTAAATAATTTTATGTGATAGGCTTTAACAATAAGTTTTAAAAAACGGTCTCCATTAGAAAATTATTTGAAAAAAAAAACAACATTGTCATTGTAAAGAACACAAAAGGAAGGCCTGCCTTACGCACAAATCTTGAGCATGTATGTACAACTCATACGTATGAATTTCTAAAACCTTACCCAGAAGGTTTTCCGCATTAATAACCGTTGGTATTCTCGAAATTCTGTTCCTCTTTTAATTAAAATATTCGTTTAGCTAATAAACAACAGTGTTATGCCATAACCACCACTTCCTGTACTCGTATAGCAAAATATTTGTTTTAAGTAATATAAAAGGAGTTCTTAGATTTTAGGAGTTTATTCCTATTTTTTAAGCGAAACTTCTTTAGACGCATGAGGGTAATTTTGTATACGGATGAAACGCGTGATTAACTTCACGGAGATGTGCAGCGTTTTACATGTTAATTCGTTTGAAGGTTAGGTAGTTTTAATATTTACAAAGAAAATCATTTAATATACTATTTTTCATAAAATATTTCATTCTCTTTCCTAAATTTTACATACAAAAACAAAATTTAAATAATAGTTTCTAATATTGACAAAAAACGTGGCATTTTTATTTACAATTCGTCGTTTGAGATTTCAATAAAATATTTGTATTAATTGTCGACACTTTTAATATTTTAATGACAATTAATTTAATTATCTTCCTTTTTCTCTCCCTCTAAGTCTCGGAAATCTAAAGTTTTAGATTTTTATAAATATAAACAATACTTAAAAATTAGTTTGCCAAAAAAGTTTCATTTTTAACATGTATACTTTGTACGCACGCACTTTTATCTTTTTTATTTTGCATTGTGCATTGCTAAGTTTTTGACTTTATCAAGGCTTGCTTGGCAGCCATTGCTTAATGCAATTGGCATCCTTACTCATAGATTAATTTGTTCATTTTATAAGTTCTAACATAAGATATTGGATTATTAAACTCTGCCTCTATCACACAGTAGTACAACCATGAAATATTAAAACTTGGGAAATCTTCACCTGCTCGGAATGTCAGCATCCTCTGAGCTAAAGGTCGGAACGAGGTCGCGACAGTACAAAGGTAGTTAACGGCAAAACACACAATAGCTATATTACAATTAAATAGAAGGTGAACTGCGATGTTTGTAGCTCGCGTGAGTGGCCCCAATAACATATTCAATATTAAAAAGAAAACTATGAATTGTAGAGTGCAATTATAAATACAAATTGTTAACAAAAACATGAATATTATTCAATTACAATTGTTAATCATTACATAACTTGATATACAGCATAAATATTATCCGCGTGTCATTAGACTCGTGCTGCGGCTCACATTAGTTTTTTATTAAGATCTTTGTTATGCTAATAAATGCGTTCACATTTCTAACATGACATAACAGAAAGAAGAAAATTCATCGCACACATTATCAGAAATTTTATATATTTTATAGCAATTTCCCTCGACTTAGGCACAGTTTACTTCAAATGTTAAAAAGTATTTATTATTAGCTTAAGTTGCTCCATTAAAAATCAAGTGCGAGCATACAAGGTACACACGTCAGAAGTAAAACTTCTTTGCCAAACTTAGAAGGGGAGAAAAAGGAAGATTTGTTAGGCATTTAATGAATTTAATTGTCATTAAAATATTGTTATTGAAGGACAAGGTCATGAGGAAACTTGCATATCCCGAAAGTACTTCTGGCATATGCGTAGCCTGCCAACCTACATTAGACCAACGTGGTGGCTCAATACTCTAAAAACCCTCTCTCCTATAAGTGAGGAGGCTTGAGGCGCACCAATGAGGCTTTATTAGAGTGCCACTTACCCGCGACGTATGCGATTACACTTCGTCGAACAGTTGCACCGATTTTGATTTGATTTTCGGATTCAAGAATTAATAAGATTGAAAATTCGATCCAGACTTCCCATTGTAAGTAGCAGCCCATTAACATCCCACTGCTGGGCACAGGCCTCCTCCCTCATATGAGAGAGGATTTTTAGAGCGTAGACCCACTAAGCTGTTCCACTGCGGATTGGCAGGCATAGAAAACAAGTGTACTCTATATTACTCCACTCTCATAGTCCGAGGTAACGGCAATCACAGACGACCGAAGAGAGATCAGGCGCAGGACCGACGGCTTAACGTGCTCTGCGAGGCACGAGGGTGGATCACACCGTCAAATTTTTCCCAACTTCGGGCAAATATTGAGATAATCTTAAATAGAAAACTCAATATTGATTACGAATTGGCCCGACCAGGGACTGGAACCCAGGACCTCATGTCTGTAGTCGTACATGCTAATCACTAGACCAATGAGGCAGTTAGACCAATGAAGCAGTTCCAATGACTTCCCATTATATCCCCACAATCCCGTATAAGGGTAACATCACTACTTGGGTAACATCACCGGGAAAATCAATTAAAAATGTAATTAATTTAAACATATATCTAATAACAAACGACACTGTTTCGATTCCACTCTTTTATCAGGTTCTAAAACTTAATAAAAAAAAACTAAAAGGCGATAATTAAAATTTTATAGCTGTTATAAATCAACTATATCTTAAGCCACCTAAATGTTGATAGTTAGCTCTTGAGGTCGCCTTTTGCAATGCTATTAGTTGTTGATACATATCGTTGTCTGATTCCCACAGCTTATGAATAATTCGAGTACAATAATCGAGATTAGCATTAATCATTTTTAAAACTAATTGTAGCATCCGACGATTCACTCAATTGATCGTGAGTACCAACACCCCAAGGTCCGTATTCTTCAAGGTGCACAAACATGTAAGCGTTTATCATACGTCGTATTCGTAAACAAAAGTTAAATATAAATAAATAGAAAGTGTTGCGTGGACAATATGAAAAATCCAATTAAATTTATTTGTTTTACACATTCCAGTAATTACATCAATAATATTTTTGTTAGTATCAGATTCGATAAGAGATTTGACTTTCTTAATCCTAATCGCTTCTTTGAAAGAAGAGTGACATAATTCAAAAAAGGTAATTTTACAAGAGAACGATGCTAGTTTGAGATACTCACTTTTAAACTTTAGACTTAAAGTACAGTTAAAATTTTAAATCGAGTAGAAATAATAACCGTCTATAAAAGCAAACGGGGTTATAATCATATTAAGTAATGTTGCGCACAAATAATTTCCTCTAAAGTAATATTCCATTAATGTGACCTCTTAATGAAATTGAGGCAAATTAAAGACCTCAGACCGACTTCCTTCCGGTAAAGTAATCTTATTGTTATTTATTTTAAGTGTGTATATATAGAATATATAACATATATCTCTTTGCGTAATTAAGAAACCATAAAAGGCATTGTAGTATTTATGACAACAAAACCTGTTTAATTTGATTATCTTTCTATTCTCTTAGAAACAATGCGCTTTGTTAATGTTCATTTAAACACAGTACAAGTATTAATGTGCGAGTAGATTTTATAAGCCTTTAGTGATCTTGGAATTTATATAAGTAAATCTGCCCAAATACCATAAGACAATATAAAAAACCGAGTGTGCTTTAGACGACACGACTGAAGGCAAACATTTTATACACATATATTACTTTTCTACAAGTGTTCAAATTTATCATGCTCGCTACCCGTTCGCTCCACCAAATCACACTTTTCATAACGTACTCGTCTGCTTAGTCCTAAAGGCAAGGTTGCGTAAAGAATCGCCTTACTACTGAACCATTTTAGTCCATTTTATAAAAACAAATTTTATCGTGCCGGCCCAGGATTCCAACTCCCGACTACTCTTAACAAGGATCTCCACATCTCATCACCAGGCCACCACTGCTTTCAAATTTATAAAAAATAAATATATTTCAACTGCCTCATTGGTCTAGTGGTTAGCGTGTTCGACTACAGACATGAGGTCCTGGATTCGAGTCCCGGGTCGGGCCAATTCAAAAATCAATATTGAGTTTTCTATTAAGATTTTCTCAATATTTGCCTGAAGTTGGGAAGTTGGCGGTGTAATCCACCCCCGTGCCTCGGAGAGCACGTTAAGCCGTCGGTCCTGCGCCCGATCTCTCTCCGGTTGTGTCGGATTACCGTCACATCGGACTATGAGAGTGAAGGAATAGAGAGTGCACTTGTGTACTATGCCTGCCAATCCGCAGTGGAGCAGCGTGGTGGGTCTATGCTCTAAAAACCCTCTCTCCTCGGAGTGAGGAGGCCTGTGCCCAGCAGTGGGACGTTAATGGGCTGCTACTTACTTACTTTACTAAATATATTTCATTATAATTGTGTATAAGGTTTTGTCAATAATGTAATAATACAAGGAATTAAAGCATAGCAGCGACGCGTTGACTAAAACTCGCCCCCATTAGACGTCGAATACTCAATCAAGCATAACTTAGTGGAGTGTGACAGCTCAGTCTCAATCAAGACTTCACAACATAAAGTGTACGTGCCTTAATAAATTTTCACATTAAAATCAAATAAATACGTGACATTGGCGGAAAAACTGTTGCAGTGGCTCTTTAGTGAATATATTTGATTTTTTTACGGCTTCGTTTGCAAAATGATTCGGGATCACTTCGCTAGAAGTGGTCTTGGGTTCAATTCTTCATATGACAGATTAAGAAAATTGCATTATCTAATTCCACCTCTTCTAGCATAGAGGTGCAGCTAAGTAATTGCGGTCCAAAATGATACTGTACTCAAATCATAAGAGATATAGTACCTCTTATCAGATTAGCGCAATACTATCTTAGATTTTACAATCACTTACCTACCATCCGGTGAGATCACAGGCAAGCCCTAACATGTCGCAAAAAAAAATACACATTTTTATAAACACACCCACATGTCAATCGAATGTCTATTTACCCACGACTGTATGAGAATACATATAAGTGCATGATTAGATAGTTTGTACAATCGTTTCCAATCAATAATTTATTGCAACTGAAAACGTGATGTAAACGAACATAAAAACGCGTCAAAATATTTATATTTATTTGTTTGATTCGTTTTAGACTATACTCTAACAGTCCAATAAAAATTATTAAGGAAAGAAAATAAATATTTACTTAATATCTGATAATAGTTGTATACTGGGAATGACTATTTGCTTTAAAATTTGATTTAAAATTAGTGATAGTTATGACAAATCATAGATGATGAAAGTTTTTAAATATCCGAATTCTTAAGACAATGTAGCAAAATTCTATTACATAAATTAAAAAAGGCCTCTTTTGTATGTTTTTAAAATTTAATTGAAATTACGAAAAAGGGCATGATAGTTTATGTAGCAGACAAATATTTACAAAGTTCAGGAACAAAAAAATATCTTTCCTAATCCGACAAACACGGTAAACTTAGTCTATTACATTATATAAAGCAAATCACTTGTGAAGAAGTAATTCATTAAGCTCCTGATCTATCTTCCTACTTATCCAGTTGCTTGCGTAACCACAAACGAGGTTACATGTTAACTTGTCACCCATTAACACATGCGGAACACGACAACAAAAGTTTACAACGTATTATGACATCAGAGGTAATTAAATGTGCATAACATTAGACGAGATTTCATGCTGGACCTTTTCTAGTAAAGCGAGAAATTTATAGCATTGTGCTAACAAGTCTAATTAACAGGTAAGATAAATAGCTGTCTCTTAACATTACACTTCTAGTCACAGGCCTTCTTACTCATAGGGGAGACGATTTTTAATGCATAGACCCACCACGCTACTCTTCGGTGAGTTGCCGGACTACACATTCCCAAGCAAAAAAAGGAACTATACATTTGTAAACCAAGTCACGTTTCTCTGGAGCTCAATTTGGTAAACAATCAACGCTAGGAATTTCCTGTAATCGTAGCAATTTAGAAAATATACTAGCTTTATAATGTGAGATATTTAGCCCTTTTTATAAATTTTGGATATAATTCTAAAATTGGAGTTTATTTATTTTTATTACAATATTTTTTACACTAAATATGACGATCTCCATCTATCCAATTTAGACCATAAATTTGCTTATGTGAGTTGTGACAAGATGCCAAAAATATTGCATTGAGTATCGGAAGTGACTTATTAGAAAAGTCAAACCAACCCAATAGATACAGTTGGAAGAACTCTTATTAAGCAATTTGGAGCAATATATAATATACAAATTTATCTTGGCTTAAAACAATTACAAAAGAATTAATCTCCAGCCAGTCGTTTAAATTTCATATATAGCCCTAAAACAACAAAACAGCTGTTCCAAAATTGTTAGTTGCTCTATACTAATAGATAAATTGAGTGTATGAATTGAATTATCAGTAGAATCCCCATTTTACTCTTGTACAGAGTCATTCGACCGTGTACCATTTGTAGGCTCCCAAGCGTCTGTTCCGATGCAATATGTATAATGTCCGTGAACCAAATTTACGTCACGGCGGATGAACGGACGAAGTTATCTCGAGCAATAGCTGCATCACCGTGATGATCTATTGTTACCTTCTTTTTATAGTGATAAGATTTTGTAATCGATCAATTCACTACGTTTAACCTAAAACGTACAACGAAATAAGAAATTTTATTTAAACTTTTCCATTACCATTCGTCATCGTCTCTTCAACCGATGGACGTCAACCGCTGGACATAGGTCTCACCTAATGATGGCACAAAGCTCGATCTTGCACCACCTGTCTCCGGTTGCTACCGGTGACCCTCTTTATTTCGTCGGTCCTTTTTGTGGGGGGTCTAGACTGCGCCATCCGGTACGTGGTCGCCATTCCAACACCAGTTCAATGGACTGGGTCAGGAACCCAGTCCATCGAATCTTCGGACTATATGCCCTGCCTATTGCAACGTCAGCTTCGCCATTCATAGGACTATGTTGATGACTTTGTTTCGTCTATGGATCTCATCATTCTTGAATTGATAGAGAAATTCCGACCATAGTCCTCTCCATTGCCCTCTGCTGATTCTGAGCTTTCCAATTAGGTCCATATTCGGCAAACACGTCTCGATATGTAGGTCATCAGGAAATTACCATTATATATTTCTAACTACTTGTTGTCGGCGATGAGGCTCCCGATACCATAAAGTTTTGTATCTATTATTCTTAGTTACAGCTTAACCATATAATAAAAATTACAAAACGTATATACATACAGAAGAATTATTTATTTAAAAATTAATCTAAGTCACCTTTATAACTTCTATATAATGCTGGTCATTGTGATTGATTTTGATTCTGAATACTAGCTAAATGTATCGTCTCATTTTCCTTTAATAAGAGAAAAATGCCGGATTTAACCAACGTCCCCTAAGATTTATGTATTGTCTAGATGTGGAATCCATATGATATCTGTCATTTATTTCAAAATATACGGTTTTATTTAAGGATAGTAGAATATCTCTAGAATTGATGTTGTTTATTTTATTTATTACTTGTATTCTATATGTTTCAAATGGTAACACGCTAATTAAAGGGTTTGTCTTTGCTTAAAGTGTGGTAGTTAAATCCAAAGCCTTCCAGTAGTCTAGTGTAATACAAATTATAAAGATATAATTTTCTAAATTTACCCGAGAAATTAAACCTTCCTAATAACACAATATCCCGCAATGCTATACTAGCGAAGACGTCAAATTGACCAAAATATCAGATAATTTACTGACATTCAAGGTTATTTTCTTTGAATTTCTCATATTATTGTCATAAGTTTGCAACCACACAGCGCACTTATTACTCCAGTGAGGGATTGCAAAATTGCGGCAAACAAGTTTTTACATACTCGTTCTAAAACAATGCACGTTATGGGAAACTTTTAGCACACACAATAATTGTCCGCAGTTTTAATCTAAATTATTAAGAAACCACTTTTGTTTGGATGTTTCGATTTTATCACTTAATGTTCCTTTTAAAATTAACGTTGATCTGTGTCGAGAATTAGTTGAAATTTAAGATAAACTAGCGTAGATGTTAGAATTTATGCATGGTTATATAAACAGGCCAATGGCTATGCGCCTTATTAGAAAGCTCAGGATCACACAGCGGGTGATAGAACGGGATCAAATCCGAAACGAAGATATTCGCAGAAGAACAAGAGTTACCGATATAGCTCGAAGGGTCGCGGAGCTGAAGTGGGGATGGGCAGTTCACATAGCTAGGCGAACCAATGGACGTTGGGGTCCCAAGTTACTGGAGTGGCAACCACGTTACGGTAAGCGCAGCGTTAGTAGACCCCCCACAAGATGGACAGATGACCTGAAAAGGGTCTCCGGAAGCCGATGGTTACAGAACCGTGTATTATGGAAATCCTTGGAGAAGACCTATGTCCAGCAGTGGACGTCCATCAATTTAAATACCTCTTTAAAAAAAAACTACTCAGACATGCTCTTTTATCTAACGATCTGAAGTCAGAGCTTCTACTAAATTGCCAGTAATTTGAAAATATCTTATATAATATAAATTTTTATGTATAATACATAAAAAGTACAAAAAAGTTTAACTTCTTTTATAAATAAAACGCTCAGATAAAGTCGTGCAAGTGATATTTTTGAAGTGAAAGTTCTTTAAGTCTATGGTGGTAAAATTGTTAATGATGAAACGCGTGATTAATATTTACAAATAACATGTGCCATTTTAATTTGCCATTCGTCATTTAATAATGTAATATGCTATTTTTCATAAAATAAAAATATTTCATAAATTCTCTTATCGTCATTTGAGATTCCAATAAATTATTTGTATTAATTTTCGACACTTATAATATTTTAAAGACAATTAAGTTCATTAAATCCCTAACATATCTTTCTCTTTCCCTCCTTCCCGTGAGAAATCTAAAGTTTTACATTTGTATAAATATAAACAAAACTAAAAAATTAGATTGCCATAGAAATTTTATTTCTGTCATGTGTACGTTGTAAGCACGCACTTTTTATTTTGTTAAATATAATTTAACGTAGTCTTTAATGTCTTATTATGAAGGTGATAATAAAATCATAGGCGAACAATTCCGATGATTATCCCACATTTAGGTGGGGTTTCTCAATTAGTTCTGAGTACTTGTTGAAGGTGAAGCCTTAAAAAGTAAGGTAAGTAGTCCATTAACGTCCCACTGCTGGGCACAGGCCTCCTCACTCATATGAGAGGGTTATTAAAGCATAGACTGCTGCTCTACTGCGGATTGGCAGGCAGAGTACACAGGTGCACTCTCTATTCCTTCACTCATAGTCCAATGTGGCGGTGATCCAACACGATCGGAGAGAGATCAGGCGCTGGACCGACGGCTTAACGTGCTCTATGAAGCGCGGGTGGATCACATCGGCAAACTTCGGATAAATATTGAGAAGTCTTAGTAGAAAACTCAATATCGATTTAGAACTGGCCCGACCCAGGACTCGAACC
This sequence comes from Elymnias hypermnestra, assembly GCA_015832385.1. Lineage (NCBI taxonomy): Eukaryota > Metazoa > Arthropoda > Insecta > Lepidoptera > Nymphalidae > Elymnias > Elymnias hypermnestra. The sequence continues at coordinate 2,995,798 of JACTOM010000045.1, read as the reverse complement.
CGGGACCTCATGTATGTAGTCGAACATGCTAACCACTAGACCAATGAGGCAGTCTTGGTGAAGGTGAAGCCTTAGGTGCTGTAAATAGAAGAAGATCAGAAAGAGGTTGAATTTTCATTACATTACGTTCGTAAGTAAACGCGGCACTCTAACGAATATCTACACTATTATACGCTTAAAGTCATCATTCTTTTAATCTCAATAAAAAAGTGTAACAATATACGCTACGTTTTAGCTTTAGACGATAGAGATGTTTTTACACAGTAAGCGCTAGGCGTGTCACTCTCGGCGGGGGTGCAACGAATTGCACAATACGTTTGATATACCACCAGCTTATCTGCGTGGGAAAAATACTTACAATTTTGGAAGTGAAACTTCTTTAGATGCATGAGGGTAAATTTTCTACGGATGAAACGTGAGAATAGCGTCACGAAGATGTGCACCGTTCTTTATGCTAATTCGGTTGAAGAAATTTGCTACTCGTCATTTAATAATTTAATATACTTTTGATAAAATATAAAATAAAAATATTTCATAAACTCTCGACATTATATATTCAAAACAAAATTAAATTAATAATTTCTAATATTAACAAAAAACACATGGCATTTTTTTACAATTCGACATTTGAGATTTCAATAAATTTTTTGTATTAATTTTCGACACTATAATATTTTAATGACAATTAAATTCATGAAATTCCTAACATATCTTCCTTTTACCTTCCCTCTAAGTATTGGAAATCTAAAGTCTTAGATTTGTATAAATATAAACAAGACGTAAAAATTAGTTTGCCAAAGAAGTTTAACTTTTGGCATGTGTACTTTGTACGCAATCACTAATAACTTTTTTTTAAGTTACCAGGAAGTCTACGGCTTGATTGACAGAGAGAGAGAAATAGAGCGAACACTATTATTGTACACCACAAAAATTGCATATCAAAAGAACTTCCAAAACTGTAATTAACATACTAATATTCCTACTAAAAACTATGTTAACATTTACTAGATTCACTTAATTCTTCTTACGATTAATTAGAACTTATTTTCTTTAATTTATTTAATAGTAAGTTTCACAGATTTACTGCTTATTTAAATGCATAATCTTAACATATTTTTAGGCTTTAATATAGTTCGCCTTTGAAAGATGTCATACATAAATGAGTAAACAACCTGTTGCTTAGTTACGTAGTCGAAGCATGTGAGCCTTTTATTCAATATCTAACTTTATTTCATATTTAAACTTTATTATTTACATTTTAATAGAACTTTCGATTCCATAAAAAATTTTATACGCATCACGGGACGAAAGTGTGACATTGCCATCCATGTTATTATTACTTTAGCCTATCGGCTCGGATGACAATGTTCACGCGGGTGGCGTTGTCATATTTTCGGCCCTATGTGCGTAAACTTGAATATAGGAATCAAAACTATTAACAATTTAATATTTGAACACACTATATGAGTATATAGAAAGAGTATGAAGTAATAATAGCGACCACTAACTGGGTAGAAATATCTAAAAAATATAAATAATTTCTACCGTGGTATGTGCCCGTTATTAAAACCCTTTAATATGTTGTTAAACCCCGAAATTTTAAGTTTAAGATATTAAGAGGAATTGACAAAAAAATAAGTTCCCAATATACGTTTAAACAATCGAATACATTTTTCTTTGTATCGATCTAATATGATACTTATCTATTATATGACAACATTTCTTCATTACCTAATCTTTTAATCGTGACGATAATTCAAAGCTTGAAGAGAACAAATACGTGTAGCTTTAACAAAGCAAATAATGATATAGGCTATTAAACGGCTCAGTACAATGGAGCAAGCAAACATTTCTAGACAAACAAATCATCTGATTTCGCTAGGGTAATAGACACATATCTCAAGACACTAAGACCTTACTTAATCAAGTTTCATAGTGTTACATTTTAAACTTTTTTTTAATACATTCGGTTTTTTAGGTTAGTCGAATATTGTTATAGAATATTGACTATTTGAATGGGTACATACCACGATGGCATGTTTTAATTATGTCGATATTTCGACCGAGTATCCGCCAGCTTAAGATCATCTTCGCGATTGAAATTATGATACAATTTAATGTCAATGAACTTTCAAACCAATCAAAAATATCTTTATTCAAGTAGGCATATTACAGCACTTTTGAATCGTCAAATTATATTTTTTTTTCCACACTCTGACTCTAATATACATCTGATGATGGTACTCAAGATCGGCTTAAAATCTAAAGTTACGAGGGTTCCTTCGCGCCCTGATCCGAGAAGAACCCACAACAAACTCAGTCGGGTATTTTTTTTACCATCATCATTACAATAACATATTAGTTTACTATATATTAATTAAAATTAGACCAATTTGTTCACTCCCAAGCGCTTCTATCGTTTAGGTAATCTTGCAACTTATAATACGATTTTCCTATCAACTTTCTTTTAACGAAAACTTTGAATTTATTAATTGACATAGAAACGTATACAGTTACCCTTAAATGAGTTGTTAATCTTATGTAGCCTACTAGAATTTATAACAAATTTGTTTTGGTTTCGTAAGTTATATGATGTACATTCACTCTTTTTATTAAAAGAGTCAATGTTTTTATGTACATACAACAAGTTTTCTAATATATATGCGCAGTGAACTGTCATTATGTTAACTGCCTTGAATTTGTTTCTTCTTCTTCTTGTTTTGGGCTATGAAGTTCTATCCAGGATCGAGTTCCCTGCTGCAAGATATGCTTCGCGATCGCAGATTTTTGTGTGTCGTTGTGCTTGACGGCATTTATGTGTTCTGACACACGCTTTGCTATGGAATGCTTCGTTTGCTCAATATAAGAGCTTCCACATCTGCAGTCAATTTTGTGTACGTGCGGTAATTGATATGGTAAACGATCCTTCGGAGATCTTACCACGTTTCTTATCTTTCGTAAGGGAGTGAAGACAGTTTTATAGTAGTTTCTCAATAGCCTGCCTATTCTGTCCGTCACTCCTTTTACAAAGGGTAAATAGGCCTTTGGCCTTCCAAAGGTACCCAAAGGTTCATGGTGTCTCTGCTTGATGACGGGTTTTGAGAATGGCAGTCCAATCCAACGTAACACCTCTCTGCATGGGTAAACTCATCCTGAACTGTTTAATCATCACGTAAATCGTGAGCCCGATTGAACAAAGCTGCAGTGACCGAGGCAAGATGACTTCGATGATGATCAGATGAACCATGTAGATCTGTCTGAATCTGTTATAGAATATATTTTTAAATTCCTACTTTTAAGTTCAGACAATACTCTATATAAATCTTGTTCAAATTTTCTTTAAGATATACAGTTCCTTAGCATAATAATTTGATCGATTTCAAAAGGTTTATTTAATCATTTACAATTAGTTTATTAATTTTAGTTTCTAAGTATTAAAAATATTAGCTTAGTAGTATTGGTTTATTAGTATGACTTTATTGATACATATCTTAATTATATTCATTTAATTACAAAGTTTAATAAGCTTATTATAGATAACTGAGATTCTAGCGTTAATGTCTATGTCTAGATTAGCCAACTCGTTATATGTTCGACACATCCAGACTATTTAGCCAGCATTTCTGATTTGAGGGTACAAAAATGCGTATGTTACGACATCACTTTAAAAATCCTAGAATTTTCGGCGATTCTGTATTAAAAGAGGTATTATTTACATAAGCCTTTGTTTTGAATCACTCATATAATGCTGAAAACTGGTTTCAAAGATCTAAAGGTACAAACAACGGAAGTGACTTCATTTTATACTAATGAAGATGACAAACAAGTTCAAACTAGATGCCGTAGGTATTGATTATACACTTTTATACTTGTTATTAGTGCAATTAAATAATCATTGCGAGAACAAGTTTATTTTAACACCACTTATTTCTAAATGTTGCCGAAACAAATATTGTTAAACCATACTTGTTTTTGGCAATCTTTCAGACATTACATAATTGTTTCTATATATATGCAATTATCTCGTACTGTACAACGATATTAATTTTACAAACAATTTCAGATAGAAATGTTATGATCGTTAGATCTTTTTTAGTAGAAACGCATCAAGGATATTATATTCATACTACAAGTCTTAGCAGTCATAGTTAATAACTAATAGTAAAGAATTCATATATAGTAGTAAAAAACGGATGATGATTTCATACGAATGACATTTATATAAACTCACTAACGATGGTAGTAATTACAGTATACGTTCACAAATTACCTGGCATGCTTTACTTAGGTAAATGTTAATTTAATAGAACCTTTGAGTGACCTTTGCGAGCGGTCGATGCGCATCCTTATCCATCCAACACGGAACTAAGCTCATGGACAAGATGATTATCGCAACAGGATCTGCTTTATTGCCTTGTGGAATTCAGATTACTGTAACACTAACGCTCAAAAGAATATTTTAACAATTTCATTACGTCACGACTACTTCAGATTATTAGTTTATAAACCATCTACAATGCAAATAATATAAAAGTTTTGATGTTTACTAACTCTCTTGAGCGTCTTGTTCTATGTTTCGATTTAAAAAAAAAAAAGTTAATAGCGCGTGCGTACAATATACACTTGTCAGAAGTGAAACTTCTTTGCCAAACTAATTTTTAAGTCTTGTGCAAATCTAAAACTTAAGATTTCCAAGACTTAGAGGTAGGAAAAAGGTATGTTAGGCATTTCATGAATGTAATTGTCATGGAAATATTTAAAGTGTCGACAATTAATACAAATAATTTATTTAAATCACAAATGACGAATTGCAAATAAAAATGCCACGTGTTTTTGTCTATATTAGAAATTATTAATTAAATTTCATTTTTGAATTTAAAAATTTAGAAAAGAGAATTTATTAAATGTTTTTATTTAATATTTTGTGAAAAATAGTATATAAAATGATTAAATGACGAGTGGAAAATTAAAATTCCACTTGTAAATATTAAAACTACCCAACCTTCAAACGAATTCGCATAAAAAATGCTGCACATCTGCGTGACGCTAATCACGCGTTTAATCCATATAAAATTTAGCCTCAAAAGATTGATCGATTTTTTCAAATATTTACATTGTTTATCTTAAATATATATTGAAATTATTTTTATTAGCATGTCATTAATATTTCCTTAGTATATACGGGTACTTATGGATATACGTACCTATGTACTTGTATGTATTTTTGTGTGCACATATTTATGTATATAAATTTATGTTTACGTTTTATTTTAAATAACACTTGGAGATGTAGGACCTACAATACCCCTCAATTAAATTCTCCCACTTTTAGGGTTCCTGAAAGAGATCTCTCATGAGGGTTAAGGTGTTCTATGTATAGTTATTTTTATGTTTATTTTTAATTTAAAAGTGCATATATAAATTTTAAAAAATTCAGACCATATATATAGAAATTTGTAAAATAGGTAATATAATGTGTTATTTCCAAAATTGATCTTTTAATAACATTCAAAAACTAATTCTGTCGAAACTAATGAATCTTTTCACTTACAATTTATACCTTCAAAATGGATCAAGGGGTACCATTTTTTCGAAGAAATAAAATAACACGAATCGTTTTCATTTATAAATTAAAAAGATATAATAATTCAAACTTATCACGTTATTAAAGTAATGTTTATGTAAGCGCATTAAATGCAATTTATAATCTGTCATGGTAAAACATACTAGGCCTTAAATGTCGGTGTATAAAATCCCCCGTCACAATATTTGTCTATGCTAATGTCAGAAACTGCTCAGCCAATTTTAATGAAATTTCGTACAGCATATTGCATCCGGCTTGAGAAACAAAATAGCTTCGGCGGACCGAACGCTACTTTATAATTTAAATAGCCTTGTTGTTTGTTCAGATCTATTTTATTATAATTTTTCCATTGACAAAATGAAAAAAAAAAAAAAAAGTTTATCTAGTCCAAACTATAAGTGCTGCTGTTTTTCTTCTGATTATGGTTTCTATCTTGTGTGGTACTTGATATAAAAAATTAAACCTCATGATGGAGACCTAATAAATTCAAACTGCGCAACAGTTTCTCTGAAACCCGACAAGAATCTTTGCTTTCGTTCCGGGCATCCATTCTCAAAGCTTTCTCACAATTATTGTGCTTTGATTGATCGAGATAACTGTCAAGTACCTAGAGATCTTATGCATTCTAAACGCAGATCATTTTATATAACAAGGCCTGTCGATATTTTTTACAGTACATTTCTTAATTGAAATCCTCAAATGATCGCTATCTTTTATTGAAACTTTATATATACCGATAGACAGAATTAATTCTAGAGCTAAACTTCTTAACCAATAGTGTAATGAAATGATAAATTAACTTTTCCTACTTTTTTAGTGCTATTGCTAACCTAATCTTAGTTCTGTCACTAAAATTTAGTCAGTTATTAATGATATTGACTATTTGAACGGGTACATACCACGATGGCGTTTTTTAATTTTGCCGATATTTCGACCCAGTTGCATGGATCGTTAAGCTGGCTGATATGTGGAATCCAGTGGTGAAGTTATGCCAAATGAACAAACGACGCAATTTTTCAAAATTAAAACTTGACGTTGTGTGTGTAGTATGCCGAAAAATGGATGTGTGTGCCGTGAAAAATAAAAGGATCAGACAGATTCTGCCCTTGACAGCTTGACACAACCGCCCACAGCAGTAACGTCGTAAACACGATCAATGCAACTGGGTCGAAATATCGGCAAAATTAAAAAACGCCATCGTGACATATACCCGTTCAAATAGTCAATATGTTAATACACCACGAAAATTTAAGTGAAAAATAATTAGTTATTAATCACTTAAGATTCAAACAGAGATCTATGTTCTTGTTTGGATTACTCTCAAAAAGAAACGTATAATTTAGAGTATACAACTTATAACGTAGAACTGGAAGGTGTAACATGAATAAAACAGTGCAGCACGCGATCGTACAGAAATAATCATTGTTTTCGTGAAGTGCTTGCAACATGTGCATAAGCGTTGTCGATTATTCGAACGGAGACAATGTTTGGTCGCACGCAGAACGATGATTCTCACGGCTGCCGAAGGTCGTGGATAACTTTGTTATTACAACACGCTTCAAATAAGTTGATTTCGTAACTTCAGCGCCCAGAGGCGTACTTGGCGTACGCTTCGATGAATCATTAGCGAATATTATGCACATCCAGAATACGATGCGTTCCTTTCTGCTGCAGAACACAACTATAGTCACAGTAACTGTATGTCTTACTTAATTTAACTGCATATAATGCTGCTCCCTATTAAGAAAGTCGCATCTATAACATCACGAAATTCAAGAGACCCGTTCGAAGTTAACATAATGGATAAATAAGCACGGATCACATTCTTTTAGATTGGTGCAGGTGCTTACCGGGGAAGAGCTTCATCAAATACCTAAATAAATTTTGAGAGGCAGGCATCGCCAGCTTGCTTTATGTATGTAGCTCCAATCGAATCGGCGCACCACACTATGGAAGAGCGCTCAGCTTGGGAATCATCACTATGAATGCGCAGGAGAACTTCTGAGTAGTTGATGTTATGATATTTACGGAGTCAAATATGAGTTTTTCGAATAAAACAATATAGGGTGAATCAACTCGTTCACCACGGTCTGTCTTGTCTTTGTACCGCTGGTCGTCTCCCGAGACACACTCTCATCAACGACATCATCAAAAGGACCCTTGTCACCATTTACGTGCCTGCTATTCTCGAGCCAAATGGAATTGTGCGTGATGATGGTAAGAGACCCGATGGTATGTCGTTGATGCCTTGGAAAAAAGGAAGGTTGTTGGTGTGGGATGCTACATGTGCGATACGCTCACACTATCTCACATTGACGCTATCTCCAAATCATTTGGTTGTGATGGCGCGTTTTAATTACTTTTATTTTTATTTATGTTAATGTTAAATTTATATAGAATGGTATCATGGTTAATTGTACTACTAATGAAATAAAACAAATTAATAAAACAATATAGGTTTATATATTTCGGGTTCTGCTGTAAAATTTTGATTTGTGTGCTATTCCAAATTATGAACTGATCGAACTTTTCACTGTGAGCTATAACAAGTCTATTAGACATTGACAGATTACCATTGCAGAGTGATATTAATTTCGCAGTTTCCCAGCCCCGAAGCCGAGTCTAGATTAGGTAACCTGCTTTCACTCCTGGTATATCACGAGCAAACCCTCTTCGAGACTAGGGTTAGCATTTATTAAATATTGAAGATTATAGGTATAAAATAAAATATCCAACTGTTTTCTATTTTATATTTTCACAAATTAAGAATTATTTCGCATGCTTTTTTTGAGAGAAACAGAACATTAACCATAATAAAAATTAAAGATAAAGTATAATTTGACGCCCCATTTACAAACTTGTTGTGAATAGATTAAAGAGCATTTTAAATTTCTTTCTACAAATCATTATTATAAATGCTTACATAGTCCAAGTACTCGCTTTATAGGAACAGGTTTCTTAATCAACTGATTAGAGAATCAATTCATTAGGAATTGGAAATTAGATTAGGGATAGGATTGGGAATTCCAAGACAATTTTGAGAAATTATTTTACCTGTAATGTAAATGTTAAATATAATAAATGTAAACTTTAAATAAATTTGCATTCCAAAGCAATACAGGGTAGAAGCCATGAAGTGGTATTATTATAAAAATGTATGTATCATCATTTACCCTCAAGTGAGACTACAGAAAAACGCAACATTTACGAAATATTCTCTAGAATTTATTGTATTAATTACTCAAAACTTTTGATACATTTACCTTTTATATAAGTTAAAAGTATTGTTCTATGGATATGTAATTGTTGTGTGTATTACCAAGATACTATAAGATGTTTTGTAACACTTATTTATATATTTATTTGACAAAATAGTACATAAAACATAAAAAATATAATTGAGTATGGTTATCATCAAAAATATAAAACTGTCTTAAATAATAAATATTGAAAAGCTTCGTATTACAAAATACGTTTGGAATACTGACTATATAAGGCGTATACGTAACCATGACACAAAATTAATAAAAAATGAAAAGTGCGTGCGTACAAAGTTACACAAGTCTGTAATGAAACATCTTTGGCAAACTATTTTTTAAGTCTTGTTTATATTTATACAAATCTAAAACTTTAGATTTCCGACACTTGATGATGACGTACTGTAAACAAAAAGGCCACGTTTTTTTTTTCAATATTTCAATATATTAATGAAATTTTGTTTTCGATTATCAAATTTAGAAAAGGGAATTTATGAAACATTTTCAGTTTTATATTTAATAAAAAATAGTATATTAAATGACGAGTGGCGAATTAGAATGGCAAATGTTATTTGTAAGTATTAAAACTACCTAACTTTCAAACTAATTAGCATAAAAAAGCTGCACGTCTTCGTGACGCTAATCAAAAGTTTCATCCGTAATAATTTTACCCTCATGCGCCTAAAGAAGTTTCACTTCAAAACGTTTTAATTTTAAATGTTATTTGGTAGCCCTTGTGATGTCTTATAAGCTTCCGCGGCCGCTGGCGCATCGTAACCTTCGACCTGTATCGAGAATAAAACCTGCTTATACGATGTCAGGCGATGCGATCATTGCATAATAACTCTATTGTGTATATCCCTGTTTGGGTCCATTAGGAAACGAACAATGACTGCAAATTACCTTGATGTTTATTTTTCAAGTTTCTTTAGCGCCATTCAGCGCGCAGTTTACTTTAAGGGGTTAAGCCACAATAGAATATTGTATATTGAAAACAATAACATATATATGCGCTTTACGACTGCCGCATTGGTCTAGTGGTTAGCATGTTCGACTACAGACATGAGGTCCTGGGTTCGAGTCCCGGGTCGGGCCAATTCAAAAATCAATATTCAGTTTTCTATTATTTGATTTTCTCAATATTCACGAAGTTGGGAAGTTGGTGATGTTCTCCACCCCGTGCCTCGGAGAGCACGTTAAGTCGTCGGTCCTGCGCCTAACCCCTCTCCGGTCGTGTTGGATTCCCGTCACATCGGACTATGAGAGTGAAGGAATAGAGAGTGCACTTGTGTACTATGCCTGCCAATCCGCAGTGGAGCAGCGTGGTGGGTCTATGCTCTAAAAAACCCTCGCTCCTCGGAGTGAGGAGGCCTGTGCCCAGCAGTGGAACGTTAATAGGCTGCTACTTACTTACTTATTATAGGCCTTTACAGCACTTTTGAATCGTGAAAGACCGGTTCTTCCACACATTTCAGTTTTTATTTTCATTTTTCTTAATTCCGCCACTTGGATAGTTAATTAAGATTCTTCAACGTAGAGACCACGAAAAAACTAGTTATTTATTTGTTTATACACTTTATTGCACGCTAAATAGTGATTTCTTCCAGATAATCTTGGGTTAAATAAAAAGCTGAAAGTAATATAGGATATAGGCAATAAAATAATTAAAATAAACCATATAATAATATAAATAACAATAAATTAATTAATTATAACATATATACATAGATTTACTAAAAGTGTTCATACATATATGTTGTCGTCAAGTTCTAAGATCGTAGTCTAAGAGATAGTGTTCCTTTAATATTTTTTTAAATTTAGTAGGTACTCTTGTAGAAACAATTTGTATAGTAATGATGTTTTGTATATAAATTATAATCAATCAAAATCAAAAATTGTTTATTTCGTGACACAAACAATGTACATAGACAGTGTTTAGACCTCTTAGTAAGCACGATAGTACCTGTGTCAAGAGGTCTCCCTCTTCCATAATTAGGATTACAAAATAAACGTAATGCTATATGTAAAGAAGGAAAATTTAGTAAACAAAACTATGAGTGTTCATGCGTGCATGTTAGTGTGTGTATATATGTTTCCACGTTAAAGAATGAGCTCGGAACATGGATTTCAAATATTGTAAAGATGATATTTGCATTAGATAAGTGGTAGCAAAAGAGATTCTGTGTCTTGGTAGCTTAGCGATTGTAGCCAAGCAAAAATAGTTACAAGATTTCAAAGTATATATTTTTATTAATTTTACTGTAAAGAAGCGATGATTGTTTGGTGTATTGAGGCTTGCAAAAACCGTATGAGTTAATTTCATAGGGGGCCACAGCGTGGCGACTCCTTTTGTTCAGGAAGAGCTAGAAAGGGAGAGTTTTGTGTAGTCTTAATATGGTATGAAGTATATATCTAACTGCCTTACTATCAGCACATTGCATTCGAAGTACAGTTGTTTTGTTAGGTATAAGTAAAGTTTTTCTTTTATTGCCTCCAATATCCCTCATCTCTAGATGTCCAAAGTCGTACAGTACGTGTTGTCAGTGATCACATACGGATCGGAAACGTGGTCGCTGACTATGGGCCTCTTTGGAAAGCTCAAAGTCACACAGCGTGCGATGGAGAGGGCTATGGTTGGAGTTTCTCTACGCGATAATATCATGAATTCCGTAGAAGAAGCGGAGTTCCGTAGAAGAACCAAAGTCACCCAACCTAGCCCTAAAAATCACGAAGCTGAAGTGGCTATGGGCGGGGCACGTAGTCCAACGAACCGATACGGAGGGTCGCCGATGGTCGCTGGAGCCAGGCGGCAAAAGGTCGGGCACAGAGGGCATAATTAGGTGAGACCTATGTCCAGCAGTGGACGTCCATCGGTTGAAGGGAGAAGTAAGGTTGGAAGTACATTACTTTTAATAAAAACCGCTGTGCCCTCTTTATTTCAATAAATTTCATTTTACACGTACGCCCCAGACCGTTATGCAATTTCACCAGGGCAGAATGCGAAAGCTGATCACCTGGTGCCTCACTAATGGATGGAGAGGGTTCCGCTGGGTTTTAGTGGGTATTGCAAGACCTTCCATCGCCGAGTCCCACACTCTAAATTGACACTAAATTCACACTAAATTGCATTTTCCAGCGACAAAAAAAAAGGACCGGTATGTAATAAACAATGATTGACATAATTAAATAAATTAATTCATTAAAATTGTATAATGTTTTTTTAGGTTTTCGCGATTATTTATGAATCTTTAACGCGGATATAGTTTGAAAATGTTTATTTTTATATTTTTGTATATTATAATATCGTTACTTTTACTTACTACTTAAGAATTGAACATTTTAGCTATATCTATATCGAAACGATTACACGAGAATCCGCAACTTTTTGACTGCGAGGCCTTCGAAATCCTTTTCTATTGAATAAAAAGCAAAAGTAATTGACCTCAACATAATTTTACACATTCACAACCTTGAATATTTTATTGTTATTACATAATAAAACATATACAATATATATGTATACTTTTCCCTAGTTTCAGTTCATTTTACTTACGATAATTCTATGATGAGAGGACTCATTAGAATTTTAGTAATGTATGTATTGGATAAGTTATAGTAAATATGTTTTTGTATAGCCCAAATTGTACATACAAAGATGTTAATAGAGTATAATTAATAATGAAAAAATGCTCTTTGAACTTAAATATATTATACAATATCATGGAGACCCACTGTACGTTTTGACATAGATAAATCGATGTGAACCTTTCTATTGACATTTGAAACACATCCACCATATTTAAGACGAAAAGGCAAGTAAAGGCTAAATTCTCCATATATAGCATGCAATTCGTGATTTTAAACGTATCTTCTCCTAAGAATTCTAGTGACTATAATATTTTTAATATGATAACACAATATAACAATTAAGTTTGAAAATAAATATTCTGACGACCTCTTTGGTGTAATGTTACTATTACTCGCTTGTAGACACTAGGTTTGATTTCGGAATGGAAAATCTTAATATTTACGCATGAAACACGTGATTAGCGTCACGAAGATATGCAGCGTTTTTTTATGCCAATTTGTTTGAAGGTTAGGTAGTTTTAATATTTACAAATAACATGTGACATTTTAATTCGCCTCTCGTCATTTAATAATTGAATATACGATTTTTCATCAAATATAAAATAAAAATATTTCATAAATTGTCTTTTCTAAATTAATAATTTGTAAAATTGACAAAAACACGTGGTATTTTTATTTACAATTCGTTATTTTAGATTTCAATAAGATATTTGTATTGACTTTCTACACTTTTAATATTTTAATGGCAAATAAATTCAATAATTCCTAACTTCTCTAACTTTTTACCTCAAGTCTCGGAAATCGAAAGTTTTAGATTTGTATAAATAAATATAAAAAAGACTATATTAAAGAGATCAAGAAGATATTAAAAGTTAGTTTGCCAAAGATGTTTCACTTCTGGCATGTATACTTTGGTACGCACGCACTTAATTTCCTTTAAAATATTAAACTGGTTTGGTCAGCTTAAAAGAAAAGAAATGCCAACAAACACAATATTTGCATTTCTATATTATGTTTTAGATATTATGTGAAAATTACGGAAATTATAATAATACTGAACTCTATTTGGTTAACAGGTCAAGGCCTACGCTCAAGACGGAAGATATCATCAGCTATGAATACTGCCGCTGTTTACGTATGAAATGTTAAACATTTCAGACAATACAATAATTTATTTAAAAGAAACCTTCAAGGTTTCTTTTATTTAATACGCACAGGTTAGCGCTTGACCTCACTTAATAGTGAATGATGGTACAATCTACCATGATAAGAGGTACATAAGAATCGCAAAAGAATGCAAATTGTATTCTTGCCTACTATGGCTTCGCTGATAGAATCATAACTAGCCATAGTAAATGTTTCCAAAAGTCCAATTCTTTCTATTATAGATATTTGTAGCAGTGAAATTAGTAGAAGGTCTTCTACTAAAATTTGCTATTCAGAATCAATTCTTCATTTATGCATTTTGCCAGACTTGCTTGAAAAAGTAAAAGATCTATCATAGCTTAGTTTTACATATATGTCAGTAACAAATATGTAAATCTAGAAACGATGAAAATCTATAGACGAGTATTCATACCTGGGACACATAGTCCAGTTAGGTAGGTCCAATTTCAAGAAGGTCAACAAGGAGGTCAACCGTCTAAACTAACTCGGTTGGGCAGCGTTCGGGAAACTACGCCAGATATTTTCGTCCGTGATATATCCCTCAATGCCTGAAGACGAAACCCGTCGAACAGTGCGTGTTGCCAGTGATGGCCTACAGCTCCGGAAGCTCTCCATCGGCCCATAGTGAGCTATACTCGAAGTTTCTCAACGCGATCAAATAAAAAATGAGAAGATCCAAAGTCACCGATATAGCCCTACGAATCACGAACCTGAAGTGGCAATATAGACCGACTGACCGCTGGACGTTGGGGCCCGAAGGTACTGGAGTGCAACCCCGCACCGGGCGGCGCATTGTAGAGAGACTCCGGTAGCCACTGGAGCCTGGCGGCACAAGATCGGGCCTTGTGGACGTCATTACGTGAGACCTATGTCCAACAGTGGACGTGTATCGGTTGAAGCGACGACTAGCCTTGCTGTTAGTGATTTATCACATAACCATAGTTCATTTCACCATATCATTTCAAAATCATTGAAAATCATCGTAGCCAAATTTCGGTTATGATAACCAATGTCATGCAGGCATTAGCTATTTGCGCAGGAGATATTATTAGTGTTCAAGGAAACAGTCTCTATTCCTGCGCTTTCATAAAAAGCGATTCTGACAATACCGCCGCTGGTTCAGAAAAGGCGCGACGACTTAGTTTGCTCTTCGAGGCAATGGAGTACAGCACATCAACCTCCCTCGACTCACATAAGATACTGAGAATTTACCAAAAGAAAACCTAATATCGCGGCTCGAATCGAGCACCTCATAAGCTGTAACCGAACAAGCTGATCACTAATTTATTGAGGCAGTAAAATAATGTCAAATCAAACAATCCTTTGCAGGAAATATCTAAATAAGAAACTCCTCCTATAATTAGCTTATATTTCAATGATCCAAATAAATTACATGTCCTTTCCTGCGCTTTCATAACCTGACGGCCCAGCGAGTCTGACATTACTGGAGCTGGTTCAGGAATAGGGCCGACGGCTTAATGTGCTCTTCGAGGCAAAGGGATGTAGCACATAACCAACTTCCTCACTTCCTGTAAATACTTAGAATTTATTAACAGAATATCAATATAAACTCGAATCGAGTGTCTTATTCATTGTAGCCGAACAAGGTGGTCACTAATTTATTGAAGCAGTGAAATAACGTCAAACCAAACTCTCTATTTAATTGCAGGAAATATGGAAATAAGAAACTCCTCCCATTATTAGCTTATTTATCAATGTGCCCAATATATTACACGTCTATTCCTGCGCTTTCACAATCTGATGGGACAGCGAGTCTGACATTTCCGAAGCTGGTTCAGGAATAGGGCCGACGGCTTAATGTGCTCTTCGAGGCAAAGGGATGTAGCACATCACCAACTTCCTCACTTAATGTAAATACTGAGAATTTATTAACAGAATATCAAAATCAACTCGTATCGAGTAACTTATAAATTGCAGCCGAACAAGCTGATCACTAATTTAATGAGGCAGTTAAATAACGTCAAATCAAACTCACTATTCAATTGCAGGAAATATCGAAATAAGAAATTCCTCCTATAATTAGCTTATATTTCAATGAGCCCAATATATTACATGCATAATTGATAATGTTAAAGGTTAAACGGATCACGAATTGATGGCAAGGCAAATTAAACTCACAAGACGTACCCGTAGTTGTGTAACATAGATGATCCGACCGCGACCGCCTCAGAATGATTGCACGCTTGAGATAAACATGCTGATTTTAACCCGAAAGACACCTATGATGTTTAGATTTCAATCTAAGTAAAGGCGACAAGAAAATATTGTACATTTTTATCAAGATTAGTATATGTTGCATGCAAATTATTACATTACACGTGCAAAAGAACTATAAGAAAACGACAATAAAAAGAAATATTTAAATATAACCTAGGAAGATTCTAAATTGTATTTCCACATTATTATGCAGTAACAAACTGAGATGTCTAATTTATAATTGAAAGATTTATATTAATATCAAAAATCATCTTTATAAAAATGAATGTGAATGGGTGAATAAACAATGTTTTTATTAACTATTGAAACTTTGAACAAGATATACGAGTATATGGGGAGGGGTGAACTAACAAGGATTTAAATAACACATAATTTTTTTTTCAGTTAACGAGGGATCTCTGTTTTATCGTTATCCAAGATTAAATTTGTCATATCTACTTTTCTATTTAAATTACCAAATCCTATATTTTTAAGAAATATTTCTGATGTTAATATCATTTATGTCGATATTGTAATATGTAAACTATTCTCCTAAGATATTCAATTGTGCACTGGCTAATCATATGTCGGGTGAATTCAAAAGTTGGCGGTGTGCTTCACGCTCTGCCTCAAAAAGCACCCTAAGCCGTCGGCCCTGCGCCTAATCTCTCTCCGGTCGTATGGGATTCCCATCAATCTGACTATGAGCGTAAAATAAAAGGTTGAGTTAGCGCACTTGAGTTAGCGCATACAGTCCGTGTCATGTATTATATGATAACGTCGCTCCAAGCTCGGTCTCGCAGGAGACGCTCTTGGAGCGGCGTTTGCCATGAGAGCGAGCTATTTTCAGGGCTCGCACTCCAAAAGTTGCGATATCCTTAAGAGCCGTCCATTCCTCCGGTTACGCTGTAAAAGCCAGTAGGGCTAGCAGCTAAATACAGTCCGAACAAATAAAAAGCGCATACACTCTTGTACTATGCCAACTAACCCGCAGTAGAACAGGGTGGTGGGTCTATGCTCTAAAACCCTCTCTCTTTTAAGTGAGGTGGTATGTCCCCAGCAGTGGCACGGTAATGAGCAAGTAACAGCTCATGACCTTAATCATATGTCAATAGCCTGCTCTGACATGACTTAAAGTATAGTTCACAATATATGGTAAGAACATAAAACTAGAAACTAGCTTCCACGTTTTAAAAGAAGTTAAAGCGTTTATTTTTAGTTTAAAATTTAATGACCAGTAGAAACAATATTTCAAAACTATACGTTTGCTCTGGGTTTATATTTTGTATTTGAAAAAGGCACAAAAATATCGTGTATAGGACGATTTTGTCACATGATAATAGAGGTGGTCTCATTTTTACATTACATTGTAGCAGACCTGAAAGCCATTTAACAAAAAAGAAGAGGTACATTACATTGAATCTTAGAATATAACTCTATAAATTAGATGTTTTAAAGTCTTCAATTGGCCTTTTAACTATATCAGTAGATTTTTTGAGTTGAACGTGTGTAACGTGTGGGCATAAAGTTACTAATATAAATTAACTTTTACAAGAGCTTTAAAAAATTTCGCAAAATAAATTTAACTAATCCATATCTGACAAACCTGGATTAACATTTTATTAACGAGTAAAACTTTGAAAAAGATATAGAAGTGTGTAAGCTAATAGTATAAATATAAAAAAATACAAGCATTTTAAACTAGATTTACTAGAAAAACTGAGCGTTGAGAAGATCCACTTCTGAGAAATCAAATTACATTAAAACAAATGTTTGCTAAGACCTGGGGCACGATTAAGCACAACTCGTGCACACGTGACAAGACAGCCTCTTAGGGTATGGTTTTCGACACTAAATTCCGTGATGTTACTACTTACTTACTTAGTGTTAAATATTTTCTACAAAATATTAAATATTAAAGTTATTCTCACTTTCCTAGAGAAAACTTTTTACAACTTGCTACAATGTAGTTCACTTTAACTTGCCATCCATCGTACATTTATTCAAAACTTATCATCGTTTAAAGTAAAGAATTTTTTTGTAGCGTAAAATTTTTAACGTAAAAACGATAAAAAAAAAGTTAAAATGGCGTGCGTACAAAGTATAGATTTCAGAAGTGAAACTTCTGTGGCAAACTAATTTTTATATCTTGTTTATATTTATACAAATCTAAAACTTTATATTTCAGAGACTCAAAGGGAAGGAAAAAGGAAGATATGTTAGGAATTTAATCAATTTAATTGTCATTAAAATATTTTCAGTGTCCAAAATTAATACAAATTTATTGAAATCTCAAATGACAAATTGTAAATAAAAATGCCACGTGTTTTTTTATCAATATTAGAAATTATTAATAAAATTTTTGAATCTGTATTTGAATTTAAAATTTAGAACAGACAAATTATTAAATAATTTTATTTTACAGTTTATGAAAAATAGTAAATTAAATTATTAAATGACGAATGGCAAATTAAAACGCCACCAATGTTTTTTGTAAATATTAAAAATACCTAACCTTTGAACTAATTAGGATAAAAAATCCGTAAAAATTTTACTCTCAAGCGCCTAAAGAACTTTCACTTCAAAAAACGATATAATAATAACTTATAACGTAATAAAAACATACGTGTTTGTATGACGATCTAAATTATCAAAAGTTTATATTTTATAGTGAAAATCAAATTTATTGTTGCACCATGCTTAGACGATTATAGTTTTATATGTTACATATTATGTTATTCGTGTCGTATCCGTCGCTTTTTTTTTTTTTCTTTAAATTATTACTTAACGTCGTCGTCGTCGTCTATTCAACCGATGGACGTCCACTGCTGGACGTAGGTCTCACGTAATGACGTCCACAAGGGCCGATCTTGCGCCGCCTGGCTCCAGCGGCTACCGGCGACCCTCTTTATGTCGTCGGTCCACCTTGTGGAGGGTCTGCCTACACTGCGCCGTCCGGTGCTGGGTCGCCACTCCAGCACCTTCGGTCCTTCGGTCTATGTGCCCCAACCATTTCCACTTCAGGTTCACGATTCGTAGGACTATGTCTGTGACTTTGGTTCTATTACGGATCTCTTCATTTCTGATTCGACCACGTAGAGAAACTCCAAGCATAGCCTTCTCCATCGCACGCTGAGTGACTCTGAGCTTCCGCATGAGGCCCATAGTCAGTGACCACGTCTCAGAACCGTAGGTCATCAAATTATTACTTATGATATTTGTTATTTGACACTTAGTTCTTTTCGATAGATTTTTCAATCTCCGGATGTTGTAACGTAAAAAATGATGCTCGCCACAGACAGTATTACAATCAGATTGACGATAAAACTCGCGTTCATTACGTAAACGTAATAAAACAATTGTTGAAAAGAAAACGCACCTATAACGAATCTGTAAGAGGTGTTACCTCAACTCAAACAAGTTTCAATTTTAAAATGCCAATCACTGTAAATGGGTAAGAAGCGTAGAACAATGGACACCAAGACTCTTTAAGTTACCGTCCGGAGTCAAATTGCCGATATTACAATAGAATTACACACTATGGCTTTCACCGCGCTATCTGTTCTTCAACTATGATCCGTCTATCTGACATTTTAACATCATTAATAATTGATAACAATAGATCTCCGATGTGAAATATATGAAAGATGATCGTTTATCGATCTATATTTTTATGATAAAGGTCACGTGTGTTTTTTAATTGTTCCAACACTAAAAACGTAACTCGCTCCTTTGCAAGAGTTAGACTACACACAGTTGTAATTTGGCCTTGGCTGCACTTTTCAGCGCTTTTCCCTTTACCCTCACTCCGGACAAGCTGTAATGTGACATTCGATAGATAGACAAAAAATTGGGACGATGTAAAAAAACGCTTTAAAAAGCCAATTTCACAGGATGATAGAAAATTTAACAGACTGGTTATTTAAAGTAAATGACAACGACATTTTTGCCGATCTGAATATGAGTTAATTCAAGAAAGTATAGATCTCTGGAACTAAAACTTTGAAAATTTTAGGTGGTGTGATTATTCATAGAAAGCAGCGATATATTTATTAATTATTATGGACACTACGTAATGCCGGCCAAGTAAAGATATTTTTCTGATAGATAATTATAAAGTCAAAAAGATAATTTTATAAAAAGTAAAGTAAAACGTTTTGTAGTAATTGGTTTTAATTACTTTTTTTGTTAGATAAAAATAAACTGCGAAAATACAAATTTTTATTACAAAATGTTATAATTGATTTTGCCCCATTGAATATTATACAAAAGTATTAGAATAGTGTTATAAAATCTTGTGGCCTTTATAGTATTACCCATTAATTGAATTAAAATATATTCCACTTATTTAAAACAAGTCTTTATTTATACGAAGACTGCATGTATATGTAACATTCAAAAATAAACCACAATTAAATTCCAAATATTGGAAAAGATGTACATGTTTTGTACAGTAAAAATAGATACATAAAATTTAAACAGACTAAAAAACGTCATTGTTACTTCAATGATTGTGGAAGTATGACTTCATCGCTAATAATTTTGCATTGCCGCATCTCTATAGATATATAAACTAAACAATTAAAATACCTCAACATTGCGGCGACATACTTAAAATATCACAATACCAATACTCCATAGACTTACTTCGATTTGGCATTTACTTGAACTCCAACAGTTATATGTCCTTAGCGAATATCACTTAAATGATGTCACAATATTCAGTCCCCATAGATTTGTCTCCCATAAAACGTTTCTATTGCTACATGTTAAAAACTAAAGTGATTTAATAGAAACATTAAAGACAAGTCCCACTTAAGACTATTTCAAATCAAGTATCATCCATTACAAATTTAATAAATATATTTTTATTTGAATTGATAATAAACTATTTTATTAACGAATGAGATCAATTTATAGGGAGAGTCTGATGTAATTTTATGACAATTTAAATGGAGGGATATATTATAGTAAAATTGTTCGTATCTAACGACAATTTGACAGCCTCGTTGGCGCAGTGGTGCGAGTACTCGCCTTGCTAGGCCCCGGGTTCAATCCCCAGCTTGTGTTCCGGTACGATGCTGTGTAGAAACCATAATTGCCTCTTAACCATGTTAGCGCGCCTCCACCTTAGGAATTATCATCACTTACCATCAGGTGAGATCACAGTCAAGCGCTAAACTGTCAGCAATAAAAAAACCAAATAAAATTGTTGTGATGCTTTGAGATTATGTAGAATAATATAAGATAATAAAAATAAGTAGTCATAATATATAGAATAACAATATTATTCTAATTTATCCTACTTCTGATATAAAGCCTCTTATACTTTATTCTGCTATTTATCAATTGTCTAGTTTCATAAGTCCAAAATACACGAATGTTGACAAATAGATTATAAACGCAAAAATTCATTGCAATATAATACAACACCGAATACTTTATTGCACATAAGTTTATATTTTTAAAATATAATAATTATTGCGATGTCCGCGGTGTAGTTTTAGTTTCTGATCCTATGAAATTATGGGTAATCCGTACACAGTAGCCGTCTACAATGCGAAAAGACTAACTAAGAGAACTATACTAACTAAAATATAAGTTGGTTTAGTCGTGCATACTTACCCGAGGCATATCAGTTGGATGGTTTCAAAGTTTTTAAAGGACATAAGTAGAAACGTTTTTGAGTTTTATACTTATGTATAGACAGATTTGATTATCATATTGAACTAAAACTTCTTTAGGAGCATGAGAGTAAAATTTTTACAGAATAAATGCGTGATTAGCGTCACGAAGATGGGAAGCGTTTTTATGCTAACTCATTTGAAGGTTAGGCAGTTTTAATATTTACAAATAACATGTGGCATTTTAATTTGCCACTCGTCATTTAATAATTTAATATAATAGTTTTCATAAAATATAAATTTTTAATTCAAAAACAAAAAACTCGTGGCTTTTTTATTAAAAATTCAATAAATTATTTGTATTAATTTTCGGTTTTAATATTTTAATGACAATGAAATTCTTAACCTATCTTCTTTTTTCCCTCCCACTAAGTCTCGAAAATCTTAAGTTATAGATCTAAAGGTATAAGTATAAACAAGACTTCAAAATTTGTTTGCTAAAGAAGTTTCACTTCTGTCAATTGTATTTTGTGCGCGCGCACTTTGAACTTTTTTTCTTTTCAGTTTTAATATTGTAGTAACTACGTAATGGTAGGAGAATATACAAAACTAAATTGTTTAAACTAAAAATTTCATTCATTCATTATGTTGTCTTATTTTGAGAAAATGCTTTTATGTGTATTACTAAGAAAGAGGATCGCTAAACACAAACAAAGTAAGAATAGCGTAACCTAGCCAGTTAAGCATGAAGCAGCTAATTTAAAATGTGTTTAACTTAAAACATACACTTGCAAAATTATGGTATATACATTTGAAAAGGTCAGAGTTCTATGTCTATTATGCGTGTCGATAAAAAATATCTTAACTACAGACACACGTTAAAGTATTCCTTTATTGTGCATTAATGGTTGGTTATAGTACCTATATGCCTACGTATACTAGCCAGTAATGTTTATTGCCGAACCAAGGACTTAAGCGACTAGCCGATATCCTCGGCACATCCTTTCACGACCTACGTAATATCAACATTTACTTGTTTAAGTTGAATTTTAAATGTAACCTAATAAAACTCGACTTTAAAATTCAGTAATTGCAAATATGTATCTGGAACTTCATAATCTCATTAATATTCAACGCGATTCTTGAAATTTTGTATACTAAAATTAATTAAGTGTATTAATTAGTGTAAGTGCCTATTTAGTTACTTTCGATTTGTCTGAATCATTGAGTCGACAGGAAGGATTTGGTGCAAACGACAGGAAATATGTAATGAAATATACCCAAGAATCGAGCACCATTATATCGAGGCTCAAAATACTTAAAAAAAACTTTAAGATAATGCCACCAAAGTCATACAGATAAACAAAAAATATAAATGTAGAGTCAAAAACTAATAACTCTAGTCGATAAATAACAAGGATATAATTTGTTTTTGTTTTTATTAAGGGATTTTCAGTTCTGATGAAAAAAATTGGATTGAAGGTTATAACTTGTTTGATTTAACACGTTTTCTATGAAAAGACAATAATACGATGTAAAAGCTACATTTACAGGAGAGCTGATTGTAAATTGAATATTAGTTTTAGAATAATGTTTACACCGACCGATGACCGCTTCCGAAAACGAAGACAGATGTCAGTACTAATGACACCTTTGATGATGGAAAACATCGATACTGATTTAAAAAAAAAAACATATTTTTTAAAAGGTTTTATTAGTACAGCTAAATGAAACGATAGTTTCATAAAAATACATTACTTTACAACTACTACCAACACAAAAACTCTTGACTAACTCGGGTAAACGAACGCACGTGGCCTGCGCCGGTGTGTGTGCATAGGATATATATTTTTAAATTTGGAACGATTTTGTTCCGTCTCATCATCAAAAGTTTCACTAGCGGGTCTGCTATTGTCTGTTTGCGTTTTCGGGAGCGATCTCTTAAGACCTGATATATATATATATATATATATATATATATACATATATAGATGTCGGAGTGCAATAGTCTGTAGAACGCTGGCGCCATCTGTCTATCGGTGTCAGGCAGAGACAATAAGTGGCAGTCCGGCGCGCGTCTCTCTGTAGTTCTCGGGTGACGGTCCGCCGGAGCGATCGAATATTGAAACTATCACGTTCCTAACTATTATCATTAATGAGTTTGTATAAAATAATTCGGGAACATTAAGTGATTAAACATTATAATCTGAGTTAATTAATAAAGTGTTTGATTGCACGAACATTACCCATCAACGCCCACAGTATGGAAATTATGGATGCCATTAATGACGATGTCGGCGGAGAACCTTATGCCCCTTATGCTTCCTTCTCTCTTATTCTCCGACATATGTATATAACTACCCAACCTACAATAATATCTCAAACATAAAACTTGTTCACCATTAAAATGCTGTGTAGAAACCGTAAGTACATGATTACTTACCAGCGCGCTTCTATCTAAGACTGTATCATCACATACTATCATGTAACATAACAATCAAACGTTAACCCGTCAGCAATAAAAAAACAGTAAGCTATCTGCTTAATATACATACAAGTACGTCAATCAAAACTATCAACATATCTATTATAACACAAAAGTAGAGGTATACTATAATCTATCGAGTCCATCATGTATAAAGTATACAGCTCTATAATTATCATCGTTAGTTTATGATTTTTTTACCAATTATTTAGATTAGCAAAAAACAACCTTGACCTTTTGATACTGACAATGAGAAAATCGTTCTGTTCGGAACATCTTCGTAACCCTTCACTTAAATCGTACACACCAATTCTTTAAGTTAATTATATCGTTGTGGTTCAAGATTTTAGAATTCAAAAAAAATTTACTGCATTTTAAAATTATCAGTTACTAGCTGATGCTCGCCGCTTCACCTGCTTATAATAAATAGTTTTATTGAGAAAATAAAGCACTTTATGGGTTTTTCTCTCGGTTTAGCTTAGAATCTCTAAAACCTAAGGAAATACTAGTTACGTTTATGAGGTACCTTCTTATGTATCTACAAACTACTCAAAAATAAATTTATACCTACCATGTAAAATCGATCAGCTATTAATATAAATAAACTATATATAGGACGTGACAGTAGTCTGTCCTTTGCTAACAAAACTACCACCGGTTCCACAAGTTGATTCCGCTGAGAAAAAACCGGCAAGAAACTCAACGGTTACTATTTTAAATATAGTTCTTAAAACTATAGAGGCAAACCAAACAGTGATTCCGGTATCTAATTAAAAATGCGTATGCTCAATCTAATAAATGATTTCTGAACCTTCTTCGCCCTATTATGTTTGTTTTTATTTTATGTATTAAAATTATGTATTTCGTTTTTTGCTGTATAAATGAATATTGTTACGAATATATAAAATGTTATATATATATATATATATATATATATATATATATATATAAATGAGATATCTAGATATCTCAAGTCAATACTCATCACGTTATCTCTGGAACCATAAAGCGTAGGGACTTGAAATTTCATAGGAATATTCCTTTTGCCGAGTATAGGTCGACGTCGTTTACGCAAATTTACCCCCAAGGGGGGGTTGCGGGGCTTTTAAATTAAAAAATTCAAATTTTAACATTAAAAAAGAAATTCAAACTTCATATTTTTAAACTTTATACTTTTATGGTATGCAAAACATGGTCAAAATTTTTTTATACATAAGGGAATCTATCAAAAATAAATTTTAGGAAATTCTACCCAAAATTCAAAGGGCAGTGTAGGTATATTTCTTATTTGTAAAACAATTTGGCTAAATTAATGAAAATGCTACCAAAAAACATTCCACGCAGACGAAGTTGCAGGTTCAGCAAGCAATCTACTTCAATATATATTCCGACGGTACTGTGAGCATTGACGTTTCTTTGAATTTTTCTCTTTAGGAAACACGTGATCCCCATTGATATATGGCACGTATTGCTCTTTTTTGTATTATAACGATAGTTTTAATGTCCGCCGCCTTACCCCATAACAGTATGCCATAAGACAGAATGCTATGAAAATAAGCGAAACACACCATTTTATCAGTTTAGAATTCAGTGCAATGCCCTAGTTTTCTAACAGCAAATTCATTAATTTATATAGATACCTTCAAACCTACCCTACCATTCACCTATTGCATTAAACAATATCTCTAATCCAAAAGTTGCCTGATAGAAATAACTGTGATAAGGCTGACATACGAGTATCGAGTATCATTATTTTTTCCTCTTTATCTTGTTTGTGTTATGTTTCTTGTATGGTGTACAATGAAGTATGGTCTATATCAACAGTGCTTGCCTCTCAATAAAAAAAAACTACTCGCTCGCGTTGCTCGAATAACTTATGCGTATAAATATTCAAAAGCAGGCTTCGCCACCATATTACGAATAAGCATATCGATTACCATAATTCATAAATATTTTAACGCAGATTTACACAGGACGCAAGTGATTACATACCGACAAATTTAGAATAATTTCTTTTAAATCGTATCGCATGTTACCAAACGACTTGTATATCCAAAACGATAACTATGCTAGCGGGATTCTTCGCGCGCTATGACATAAATGATTAAATGATATTGAACATGTGTTGCCACATGTCTTCGCACGGAATGGCACAGTGATCTAGTTGGTAAGAACCTGATGTCTGATATGGCGGAAGGTTCTTTGCGGTAACCTTCTCGTACTTCCGTACATTGTAGCTGGGAATTATGTCGCGAGTCACTTGCGAAACTAACACCTTGTTTCTGGTTTAGAAGGCATGTACATATCGCTGATTTGGAAGATAAAAGCCGCAATTCATATAAGCTAATTTTGCAGGAGGGCCGTTTGAAATTGAAAGAAAACAAATTGCGGAGCCATATCTTCATTACTTCTCATCTAATATAAGTTTGTAACACAAAAGACCATCCTGGAGATTGCGACCTTTAAATAAAATTAAAAAATGTGGTGTGGCTGTTTTATGGACGTGACCATTTGTTCTACGTGAATACGTCTCGTAACGGATAATAGTTTATATATAAAATATCGCAGCGTCCCCCTCTATAGTGTAATAAATGCTTTGATTCTCTAGCTATTCTGTGGTGTAATTAAATTTGGGATAGAGGTGATAGCTATGGATGCGATTTTAAAGAGGTATTCACGTCAAAAACACTTGCGTTTACGGGTTGAAATCCACCAAAAGGTTTTTTTATTGCTGGCTGGTTAGCGCATGACTATTGTTACACAAGTGGGGTCGTGGAAGTGTAAGTATAATTTTATATTAAAACTATCTATCGTCATATAATACAACTTTTATTAGACTTATAAATACATTTTAAGAAGAACAGTGTTTTTACTTGAAATAGGCATGTTTTAACTCTCTTTATGATTTTCTCCCCTTACATATCCCTCTTACTATAAATGTAGTTTTTATATACAGTTGAGACTGCCTCATTGTCCTCATGTGCCTCATGTCCTGGGTTCCAGTCCCGGTTCAGGCCACTTCTAAAATCGATATTGCGGTTCCTAATAAGATTTTATCAATATTTGCTCGAAGTTGGGAAGTTAGCAGTGTGGTTCCACCCCCGTGCGTCGGAGTCAGAGGTG
The DNA here is from genome assembly GCA_015832385.1 of Elymnias hypermnestra. Classification (NCBI taxonomy): domain Eukaryota; kingdom Metazoa; phylum Arthropoda; class Insecta; order Lepidoptera; family Nymphalidae; genus Elymnias; species Elymnias hypermnestra. The sequence goes on along the minus strand of JACTOM010000045.1, from coordinate 2,968,753 downwards.
CGTCAAAAATGACGTCATCCAACGTAACATCAGGACGCCCACCGTGGAGGTGTTCGTCCGGAACTTGGCGAGAAGTATATTCCGCCACGCGGACAATTCCCCACACATACACCTCCACGGCAATGCCAGCAAGCACCCAAGAGCAAACACTCCCGTACCTCGGTGAGGTTCTGCTGTTACCACCTCCTGATGCAGGCGATGATGACGGCGTAGACGACGCAATAGCAGTGGCGATATCCGGACTTGACCATTTAATTAATTGACCTGGATGGACCCGCTAGCGTAGCAAGCGGGAACCAGCCCGTAATCATTGCGGGCAAAACAGAATACCAGGCCTCAAATTGATGTCTGAGAAAGATGCCCAGGTAAGGAGGCACTGCCTCGTAGCCCGCACCACTCAACTAAAGTTGAGAAGAACCCAAGAGTTCACGTTAAGCCGTCGGCCCTACTTCTGATCTCTCCCAGGTCGTGTCAGATTTCAGTCACATAGGACTGCGAGAATGAAGGAATAGTGTGCACTTGTGTACTATGCCTGCCAATCCGCAGTGAAGAAGCGTGGTGGGTCTATGCTCTAAAAATCCTCTCTCATATGCGTGAGGCCTGTGCCCAGCAGTGGGGCATTAAAAAGCTGCTACTTACATATACAGCTGTAATTGTAAATATCTATGTAAATATATTAAACGTAATAGGCTTAAGTTATAAAATATTTATTTATTATTAGTCATATGTATATTTATTCATGTTGTCCTTTTTTATTTGGTGTTGGTTTAACAATGTTTCAACTATTTATAGGTAATCAAAATTAAACTTTGAGGGCTTTATTATAAAAAGTAATCTAACTAGTGCGCGATTTAAATTTAGGCCTTCATTTAGAAATATACTAGATTTAACCTCATTTTATAGTGAGGTCCTGAATGTTCTTCTATACCGAAGAATTTCCTTCGTGTTTGACATTTAGGAACAGCTTCCAAAGAAAAAATAATGTTGTTTTCTATATTCCAAGAATTTTGGAAATGTAACTTCTTTAGGCGCATGAGGGTAAAATTTTTACGGATGAAACGCGTGATTAGGACGTAGCGTCACGAAGGTATGCAGCGTTTTTTATGCAAATTCAATAGAAGGTTACTTTTAATATTTACAAATAATTTAATATACTACTTTTCACAACATATAAAAAAATGCTAAATTTTAAATTGCAAACCAAAATTTAATAAATCATTTTCAACAATTCATTTTGACAAAAAAACACGTGGCATTTTTTTTACAACATATCTTCATTTTTCCCTCCCTCTAGATCTCAAGTTTTAAATATATATAAATATAAACAAGACTTAAAAATTTGTTTGCCAAAGACATTTCACTTCTAACATGTGCACTTTCTACGCACGCACTTTTATTAATATATATATAGACAATTTAAACAAGAGGTAAAGTGTGAACTAATAATAGGAATTGAAAAATGAAACAAAATTTGATAATTGTTTTGACATTTTATTTACAATATATTAATATTCTCTGTATTTAATCTGTAACATTGCTCATAATCAGTTCAGGCACTGTGCACGTACAAAAGCGCCACACAGGACATTTCGTTATAACGAACAATATTTTCATATAGTTTGACCTCACTCTTTCGTTTCTACTAAAATATAAGTCAGCTTTATATGGTCATCTCAAAAAGCTACGTTAAAGTGATGACACTTTAAATTTGTAAATTACAGACAAAAGCACATCTTTTTCTATGACATCACAAGGATATGTGAGAATAAAAGAAACAATATATTATGCATGACATTATCACGTTTTCTTTTATTGACCAAGATAATGTTTGACTGTAATCTCCTTTGTTGGAATATTTTATTACAGTCTAATGGGAGTCTATCTCAACATACCCTTATCTCAGGAAAGGGGGGAGGTGAAATCTGTGGTTATTAAAATTTTTAATATATTCATTTATATTAAAGCGAACTTTAAACTTTTGAAATAAAGCACATTTTATAATAACAAAGATATATGTTACTGATATTGCTATTTTGAATATTTTGTCATGTTAAAATGTACTGTAGATCTATGTAATAAGGTTCGATTTTAACTCAAATAGAGGCGAAATTAAACTTTCTACTTTAATTTATATCAATATTCAATTTTATACATCTTACATAGAGAGGGAGCATAAAATTTTTAACGAGTAGGTCATGACTTTCTAAAATTATCTTTACCTAATTCATAAATTTATTCAGGATAAAAATTTCACTTTAAAATATGATAGATGTAAGGATGAGTTAATTTTAATTTTAAAAAGTGAGGTCATCTATAAGATCACGGCGGTATTCACGTCACAAAACATCGGATAGATCCGTACAAACATAGTGGACTTATGATTTGGAAACGAGTCGGGCTGAATCCAATATGTCATGACTAATACCTGTCTTTAATAGTTAATTATGAATAACACTTGTGTAAGTTTACAAACATATAGTGAGGTCATTCGTTTTATATAACAATAGAGGATGATATTTATGTCGAAAATCGCTACATACACGTTTCGTAATGCTCTACGGAAACAGAGCCAGTGTTTTAAATTTAACATCTCACATTGAACATAAAGTGTAAACACCAAATTTATATTTACTACATTTTCAGCGTATTTAATAAACGTCGAATAGGACAAAAAACTTATTAATATTTTATTTAAACATGACAAGTAGAGCGACGAACATTGGATATTATGGACTAGTTAAAACTATTCTACGTTTATTAAAAAGGCAACTTGTTTGATTAAGAAACTAAACTTTAACACTAACGCACATGATAAGTAAAAGAAGGGGCATCCATTAATTATGTGAGACGGACAGGGGGTTGAGAGAAATCTCACTATATACAATCTGGGGGCATTTATTAATTACGTGAAACGTAAAATTTTTTCAGAGAGATATCTTACTACATATCGTGTTGGGGCGTCCATTAATTACGTGAGACGTAAAAGGGATTGAGAGAAATCTATCCATATCGTCTAGGTGAGAGAAGGGGCCTTGGATAGTATCACGTAGTTTATATTTTTGAAATAAATATAAATAATTCAATTCGCTCAACTTCTTAAATTCATAACACAGAAGCAATATAACTCGGGTTAAAACAAATTAAACTTTAACTGTAAAGTAAAAATGTTGATAATCTAGATCATCAGACAAAAACAATATATATGACATGAAAGTTTGTTTTCATATCGAAAAATCATGTTTTACGGCTAAAATTACAGCAAACTTTATATCAAAAAAGGTGTTTTCTTTTCACTTTTTTGCGAAAAATTTTAAAATAGACCTTGGGGCAAATAACAAATATTTTTTTGTTTTGCATCGTGGACTTTATAATAAAATAAATTAATATTTTAAAATACATCAATATCAAGTGAGATCTACTACAAGTGGAGGAATTATAAAGTATTTTGTTCTGATTGAAAATATAAACAAGATACATGTATATACAAAGAAAGTGAGAACTAACACTAGGAATTTAATAATGTTTACGGTTCTATTAAATGGAAAATATCTTTATATATTAATTTATATTAAAAACGTATACTTTATAAATATCACGTCGATTTAAGGAGTGCATTGTGATAATCTCATGATATCTCATCAGGGGCGAGTCGGGGTTGAAAAATTACCAAAATCATCTCGCATAATTAATGGACGCTCCCAAATTTTTTAGGGAACCATAATTGGGGCTATATCGCACGCAGAACTACAAGCTAGAATTAGTAGTAAATATTATTAATTGGAAATGGTTAAAAACCTATTAAGAGAACATTAAGTACGAGTTACGATTGCGTTCACTAAAATTACTACTTTGTTAAATTGTTAATTTGGTTAAAATCCTTATCATTTAAATGTTTCCTTTACTAATAAATTATATATATCGATGTTATCGATACAGCCCCATTTTTAAACGTCTTTAAATTATTTTTTTACTATGATAAGTTACACATACGTGTATTCATCTAGTTTTTCTCTTTTTAATGGTTAATTTTGAGATCTGGTGACAGCAACTATATAATTTTAAGATTAAATTATTGAAAAGAAGTCGCATTTCACTACAGCTACAGCTATAAGAAAAACATTGCACTACATATTCCTTACATTAATATTTTATTGTCCTAATTTTACTTATTAATGCAATATTAACCTTAAATTTAGGGTAAGTGACGATTTAAAAAAATATTGCATCTTCGTTATTAGAAAAATAGATGTTCACTTTATACTTCTATTTCATTACTAACTAGTTGTTCCCCGCGTTGTCACACGCATAAGTCCCGATCCCATGGGTATATGGGGAAATGTGTATTTAGTGATATTTAAAAAAAATTATTCGATATTTTTTTTTAAATTCAAGTCAATCGCGAATTTATTTTGTATTATTACTTTTGTAATGAAACCGGTTTGAGGCATATCGTTTGGATGGTTTGAAAAGTAAAGGACATACGTGAAACAATTTTCGAATTTTATATTTACAGAATGTCTGGCGAGTAAATTGAAAACTTACTTAGGACTTCATTATATAAAGTTCATACGGTGGTAAGAACGGAGAAATTTTCTTTTTTTAATAGATCTTGTTTTATTTCATAAAATCTTAAATGCTTTGAACTAAATTCAGGATCGGATTTTTGGGCATACGAACCTATAGGCCCCGAGGCCTCTACTAGAGAGTGCCGCTCACAACAGACTTCAAAACTATTCAAAAAATTGTTGAAATTCATTTCAACAGTTATCTTTATTCACTGAACTTAATGGAGTATTTGTTGTCATTGTATTTTCATATAAAAAAGAAAAAAGAAAGAACGTGATTTCAATGAATTATCTTTGCATCTCCGTGTGTATCTACAAAGGTGAAATACAAATTTAAAAATCTCGGCGAAAAATTGTCATTTTATTTGGAAAAAGGGTCGCCAAGGGGGGGCGTTCACTCGACGTTCAAACCTTTAATTCCGGCCCTGACTAAATTATAAAGTGAAAGCTTTCTCGTCACTATTGAATCACTATCAAAGATATACTGGTTCTAGTCAATTGACCAAACCTTCTTTGAAGCGTAAACTAACAATGCACATTGATATCTTTTCAACCTTCAAGACTCAATGGGCCTATGTCCAAAGAAATTATGTAGACAATTTATGTAACTTAAAATAAATTTAGTTAACATAATGTACTGTAAAGGACTGAGGATTTCCTGACGTAAAAAAAAACTGTAAAACTAATTCCCTTTCAGAAAGGGGACAGTGTACTCTATATATAGGGACAATTAACGTAAGAAATTAATTTGAAAAACATTTCCCTGCTTTGAAGGAATAGTGAACAAAACAATATGTTGCACCTGCCTCAATTTATGGTGTGAATTCACTTAAAGCAGGGATTTATTTAGCAGATTTGTTTAACTGAGAATTTCCCTTCAGAAAACAGTATATGTATGTGGTGATCTCTGGATATATTTTAAGGTCTTAAAATATCCAATGTAGTTTTGCCTGGGGAAAGAAAATATTAAAATTTATATGGTTTTTACACTTTAAACTCACTAAGTGCTCAATAAAGTCAAATATTCATATTAAAATAACATTAATTATGTCTTGTTTTTTAGTTAGTGTTTAAGTGAAAGAATTTATATTAAGCTAACATTTAATTTGGTAAGTTATTATGGGAGACTGTTTCAACTTTGGAAATATATATTAAAGGTCATATTGTTTGTGTTGAAAAGGAAAATCAATTTGAACATACACCTCTCTGATCAAACTTGAATGAAATTAAGTTATATTTAAAATAATTTTAATTATTTTGTTGAGGATCTTAGTGAGGATATCCGGTTATGAACCGTCGGTGGGATTGATGATCCTCGAAATATTGTAAACAACAAAATATAGTATCAATATAAATGCGAGTAGCGAAATGCAACTTCCTCCTACATCACGTCAGAATTTATATTCAAAGTGAAACCGGAGGAACCGAACTACCTTTCAATATGCTTTCAAATTTCAGTAATATGGCAATGATCCCTTTCATTATTTAATAGCTTAAGCAACAATTATATCCAATAGAGAAATAATTGTTTTTTTACCACCATTGTTATTATTTTCCACGTGACCTCAAAAATCCACAAAAAATAGCAACATGCTGCTTCCCTTAGTTTTATAAGTGGAATAAACCAAAAGAAAGATAAAAAGGACCCTCTGAAAAAAAATTTGTAAGAAAGAATTTAAAAAAAAGTCGAAAAAATTTACGAAAAATGCAACGTTGTTTTATATCACATTAAAATTGATATGCAAAGTGAAGCCGAAGGAACCGAATTATATTTCAATATACTTTCACATTGCTGTTGTATAACAAAGATAGGGATTATTCTTTAAAACCAAAAATTATACCCAACAAAGGAAGACTACACCACATCTTAGTAAGTTTTGTAGGTGAAGGAAACAAGAGAAGGGTAAAAAAGAGCCTTTAAGGAATAGTTTTGGGTGAAAATTCGCCAACTTCTTAACTTAAGATTTTGGAGACAAATTTTCTTATTAAACCTGTGTTCAACATTCAAATAAAAGATAATTTCAATAAATTCATTACCCTGATACAAGATGTTTATTTTAATACAAGAAATGAGAAAATTAGAAACAAGAACACACGTACAAAGGCACACTGGGTTTTAACTTGAAATTGTTTTTTTTTAACCAGCTTCAAAACACCAACTATTTCAAAACACTAAACGAAAATAATTATTTAATTTACATTAGAAATGAGGGTCACAATTATTATCGAAACAATCCAGAGTAGACATCTGGATATGGCTAAAACTTCTGTGTAAATCTAACATGAAATTAATTAAATCATTTCTGCTGCATTAATTGAGCAAGCACATAAAAATGTCATCATAATTTGTTCCCAAATATATATGTATAACAAAATGAATAGGTGACAATGTTAACGGACATAAATTTTACAGCACTTAACTTTAACGCCTTTTGTCCTTAATAGCTTCTGCCCGCAGCTACCTCTACGTCTACAGAATTTGTTACTAACGCCATCTACACTAGTCGGAAAAAATTAGGCAGGGCTCAGCGCCTGTTTGCGTAAATCCTCCCGCCTCCGTGAATCCTCAGTCAGACTCATTTGGGATAAATGCGAACGTTGAACCCCAGGTGCCTCTTTCATGGATGAAGAGGGTTCTGCTGGGTTTTCGTGGGTTACTTCTGACCCATGGGTCGGGGCATGTACATAAAAGCATTTCCCAGCTTAAAAAAAAGGACTCGACAACCAGCTACTATGGCGCGGCCAGTGCAAGTACCATCCATTTTACACCGCAACGCTGGCATACAAATGAGTACGATAAATATGGTAACAATAAAAAAAACTGTATTTTCGTAACATTTGTGGCCCGCTAAACAATTCTCATAACATTTGTGGACCGCCAAACAATTCTCATAATATTTGTGGCCTGTCAAACTATTCTAACACAATTTGTGGCCCTTCTATGAGAATAAGTTGCTCGAAAGGCCTATCTTTGGTAAAAATTGTCGTACCGGACTGAAACATAGAGCAATTGATTTGAACATGAAATGATAAGCTTGCATTGCTTTGAGATAAAGAAAAATTCAAAGCCACGTGTATGATCCTGGTCAATATACAAATACCATGAAAAAATATCAAGTTCTGTCGTCTTTTGTTTCAGGACATCAAAATATTTTTTCAAATTACCTTCTATTTTTATTTAACAATTCAATTCTTGAATTTGATGATTTGTTTGAAATTTTCAAAGATTTTTATGGGTATATTGGACTACGAGACGCACACTTTAAATTGATGATATCCTCGACAACTTCAATTTAACCCGTGATTTTACAAAAAAAAACATGTTAAAAAAAAGTAAAAAGATTTTGATTTTTAAGAATCCAGTTTGTAACAAATTAAGGCAACTCTTACGCAATGTAAGATGTAAAAAGAAATCTACGAGAGCTGTTATTAATATATGAAAAACTGTATTAAAATCAAATATCACGCAGTACATGTTTCCAAAAATGTATTTGAACTTGATAAATAAGAATAAATTTTATCAATGATTCAAATTTGTTCAAAATAGTTTAAGGGAGAGTGTGAATAATAACAGGGACTGTAAAACAATTATATGCTTGCTCAATACAATTTGTTGTTAATTATACAATGATCACGTAAGTCTACAAGATGGCAATCGACCGCAAGAAGAATGCCACCTCCTTTTGCATTGTGTTGACTCGCCGTCCGATAACTCCGCTGTGGACATTGTCCTAGAACCGCCATCACCCAATTCTGTAATAAAACATCCTCTGTAATGTATATATTATTTCTTAGAGACATAAAATCCCGATTTTTATTTGGCCGTAAACTCGACAATTAGGACGAACACTTTCTAAGACGCTGAGTTGTTGTAATTAAAAGCATTTGTATTAGGGAAAAATTGTTACAAGTTAAAAGGACAGAGGTCTAATTTCCGGGATATGCAGGTTTCTCCACGATATTTTCCTTCACCGAAAAGGTCAATGTAGGATTACACGGCAACTCTACTAACAATCAAGGGATAAGTTTCTTTTTATATAGAGAAACTTAGTGGTGCCTGCCCAGGATTGGAAGTCGCTAATTCATTGAACGAAATTCCACGTGTCTCATTACTGGGCCATCATGGCATTAGTTGTTGTTGCACACAAAAAGTGTATCTTTATAATTTAAATCGCCGTTATTAAATCTTTAAACGTTTCAAGATTTCGTCCTATTTTTCCATTTACATAAAAAAATTTAAAATGCGTACAAAGTGCACATGTCAGAAGTGATACTTCTTTGACCAAATAATTTTTAAGTCTTATTTATATTTACACAAATCTAAAACTTTAGATTTCCGAGATTTAGAGGGAGGGAAATAGGAAGATATGTTAGGAATTTGATTGTCATTAAAAAATTAAAAGTGTCGAAAATTAATTCAAATAATTTATAGAAATCTTAAATGACGAACAGTAAATAAAAATGCCACATATTTTCCGTCAATATTTCCTGTTACTTGTAAATATCATTCAATGACACATGTTACTTGCAAATATTAAAACTACGTAAACTTCAAATGAATTAATACAAAAACGTTGCACAACTTCGTGACGCTGATAACGCGTTTCATCCGTAAAAATTTTATCCTCATGCGTCTAAAGAACTTTCACTTCAAAGATCTTAAAAATCAAGTAAATATCACCTACTTAATATTAGGCTTATTTTATTTAGTATTATCACTAAATACTGAACTATAGAGCATATACGTGTTAGAGACATAAAACTCAGCCTTGTATTTGGTCTTAAAATTTGACAAGTTGGATCAACACTAGTTATGTAAAAATATTTAAATATTTAATTATATGATGGAATGACTTTTCACCACAACTATTTTTAATTACATTCCTCCCAAAAAAATCTGAAACTAAACCATCCAGCTTTATAGACAGATCTCTACACTTCTAGCCGATATCATCTTGACTGTAACATCACTTACCATGATGCCACCTGTCAACAATAAGCTTACTGTTCGATCGTTAGTAATAAATATCAAACATGAAAACGTATAAGTTATTATTATACATATTAGTATAATACAATGTTTTTTAATCACAGGTTTAGACTTTAGCATTATTTTTGTTACTTTTAAGATATTATATCAGGTGTTAATAGAATGAAAGTAGGAAAAAATTGTATCACCAATTAGCCGGGGTATAAAAAAAGCGCCTCGTTAATGTAACTCAAATCAAATCCAAATCTTTCCAATATTGCATATAAGCAGTTAATTTATGCAAAAACAAGCGGGGTTCTAAAGCCTCGATGAAAAGTTTTTAAGCTCACCCCCGATATTCGCGATCAAATTGGTATGTTTGCAGAATAATGAAAGGTCATATCAATCTAGGTGTCCTGCGGATGAAATAACCGTTAACGCAGCTTCACGTAAACAACTTTTGTAGGATTTTTGAATCTTAGTAATTCAAATAGATATATATTCATGGAAAAACACACACATAAAATTAAGAGATATAAATATTTATCCGATGTTTGATGACACATCAATAATCGGGTAGTCCAGTTAAAAATGGTCATATAGAAAATATGAATAAAGGAATTATGAAGCTCCAACACTGTATATAGGTCAGAACTCTTTGACCGCGTTTAATATAAATATTTCTCCAATGTTTACTGCTAAGATCTTCCCTGCTTTTTTTTTTAAAAAACTGAATAATCCTCCCGGAAAACCGTCAATGGATCTGACCACTAAGATTTGCAGACTTGTATTTGCTTTAAGTAACTTTTCTTTATTTTTTTAATTTTTATGAGTAGTGTAAAAGCAAAGAAAATTGTTACTTTAATATTATACAAAATGCTAAAAGATGTCTATACTAATGTCATGTCGCAACAATGAAACGACATAGTGAAAATATGAACTGATAATAACCTCAATCGACTATAACCATATCACATTGTAACATTTATAATAAAGTTATTTATATAGAAAGATATTCCTGTAATTTTTATATTGTAAAGCCATAGTTTGGTTAATAATCAACATTTAGATAGAAATAAATAAATACACTAGTCACAATTGCGACACAAAAACTGAATAACAGCAAACATAAACTAATATATATTCGTTAAGACTACACTATTGGCAATTAATTTTAACTATGTAAAAAGTGTCATATCTGAATTACAAATTTATTGTAATTGGAGTTACCCCGCATTATAAAGTAATATGGAAACAAAGCCATACTTAGATGTTATTCAATAACAAACACAAGTTATATATTTATCGATACGATATTTTATAAATTATAAAGGAACATAAAAAACAATCTGGGGTATAATTTTTCTAGACCAACACAACTGCCATGCGAAACGAACCTAACTTATTGAGCAAATACGAGCGCGAACTTGACCCGCTTTGTGATGTTCACCGGAATCTGCAAATTGTTCCTAATGAATTGATGCTATGTATGTTAATCTCAAAATAACTGTGTGTGTTGTAATCTCATTCACAAATACTTTGAATGAAACCTAATATATCTAAGAACATTACATACACGTATACATAGAATGCTTAAATGGTTTGGGCACCTAGAGGCAATGAATGAAAGTTGGAAGGGGAAGACCAAGGCGAACGTTCCTGGACCAAACCTGGGACATTTTAAGTAAGGGCCAGGGTCAATAGTACTCTTTACCAACGAATTTGTATGAAAGGTTTAATGAGAATGAAAGAAGCGAAGGAGATATGCAAGGATCGTGGCAAGTGGAAGGACGTGGTATCTACCTACCCTGAATACCTCTGAATAGCATACTTTACAATATAAAATAAAACTTTTGGAGTAAAAAGAAGTCCGTTACTATAGCATGTGAGAATGTACTGGCGAAATATGATATAAGTAAGAATTTTTCACCCTTTATATAATTCAAAATTATATATAAATGACTTCCCATCAACGAAGATATACAACAAAAAAAAAGAGCATTCCAAATAATAAATATAGTTTCATGGATTATAAGAGTGTCGACTATAATTAACATAATGGCAATTCGTCTTTAGTATTTAAAGATTGTGATATGTTTTATATTGCACAACATTTTAAATATTAATAAAATCAACGCTGACAATGAAAGAAAACCCGTGACCATGAATACTGAAATGTGCCGAATATAAAAACTTCGGAATTATACATTCTTAACATGCAAGAAAAATGTTATTAACTTTCAAATGCGTTTTTCTCGAATAAGACTTTTTTTCTTCGTAAAACCATTTTTTAACCGTCTTCAAAAGAAGGAGGAGATTATCTATACGTCTGTATTTTTTTATGTTTGGCATCTCATATATTTATTGAAAAAAGTTTATTGCGCTTTCGTAGATTTCGAAAAGGCCTATAATCGAGTGGTGAGGAATGAGCTGTGGTCAACGTTAACTACGTATGGGGTGAGCGGTAGTCTGATTCAAGCATTGAAGTCTCTCTATGAGGGTTCTAGTGCTTGTGCCAGAATAAACGGGGCGTACATAGAGTGGTTTCCTGTCGAAAGAGGTGTTCAACAGGGATGTGTTGCGTCACAATGGCTGTTCAACCTATTCATTGATAACTGTTTGGACAGATTTAAAAGAAAGTATGTATGGGTTAAGAATGAACGAATTACTCATCAAATGTTTACTCTACGCTATTGATCAAGTAATACTTGCGTCATCTGCTAATGAACTACAGGAGATGGTAAATATTATAAATGAAGCTTTGAAGGGGAAGGAAATGAAAGTGAATGTAAACAAAACGAAAGCTATGCTTTTTGAAAGAGATGAATCTATGATGAATGGCAATATTTTTATAGATGGGGAACAAGTGGAAGAGGTGAAAGAATTTGTATACTTGGGATCTAAATTTACCAAACATGGAACATGTGAAATTGATCTTGAAAGGAGAGTGAATGCAGGGAATATGGTAAGTAGTGCTCTGCACGCCTTTATGAATAGCCAGGTGGTATCTCAAAGGGCCAGACTGGCTGTGCATGCTGGAGTGTTGGTACCAACACTTATGTATGGTAGTGAAAGTTGGGTATGGCAGAAGAATCACAAAAGTAAAATAAATGCGGTAGAGATGAGAGCGTTGAGAAGCATGAGTGGATTAAAACTGAGTGACAGAGTAAGAAATAGTGTGATAAGAGAACGTTGTGGTATAAAAGAAGACGTAGTGACTAAAATTGAGAAAGGTATGCTTAGATGGTTTGGGCATGTAGAGAGAATGAATGAAAGGAGACTGACAAAAAGGATTTATGAGTCAAGAGTGAATGCGAAAGTTGGAAGGGGAAGACTAAGGCGAACATTCCTGGAGCAAATCCAAGACTTTTTAAATAAGGGCCAGGTCAAGAGTACTCTAAACCGACGAACTTGTATGAAAGGTTTAATGAGAATGAAAGAAGCGAAGGAGATATGCAAGGATCGATCGCGGCAAGTGAAAGGCCGTTGTCTCTGCCTACCCCTATGGGAATGAGGCGTGATGCTATGTATCTCATATATGAAAGGTGGTGCTTGTCGTAGGGTCCCATTTTTATAGACCAGTTCTGATGATGGCATCCATAACAAAACCGGATAAGTCTTAAATTTGCATTAGGCATGTGCGCGACAAATGGACGAATAATTCAAGGTCACGCCATCCGATCGATCGTGACAAAGTAAAGGGACCTCTTCAATTCTTCCGAGCAAATTAACGACACTCAGCGACATTACGGCAGGTGACTCAAAAAATTGAGTCACCTACCGTAACGTCTGTATGGTCAAGTGATTGTCGTAGTTAAATATGAGATATGATGATCAACGGAAATCCTCAACGGCTTGCAGTAAGGGGGCGGCAAATGGCAAAGAGCTTACGTTTGTTGCTGCATTGCAATATCTGAAAGGTGTATCATGTGTGAAGCGGTGGTAGCCTAGTGGCGGGGGGGGGGGGAGGTAGGAATACTTTTGCTTGATAGTGATAGCGGGATGGGAAAATAACCGACCTGTAACATATAAGGTTGCGGGTTCGATCCCGGGTGTGGCGGAATAAAACTAAATTTCAGTTTGTAAAGTTGTTTTTTTTTAAACGGTGCTGTCTCATATGAGCAAAATGTTTTTTCAAGTGTAACCCCATCCAGACAAACTTGTTAGTATACATACTTCAGTATTCACTAAAAATCATAGAATAAATAAAAATTTTAACAAAAAAGAACCGCCTTCAAAGCCAACTCTTACAAATATATTAATATGCTCTAAAAAGCTAAAAATAATTATAGGTTAGCTATATATGTGGGTACCTTGGCTGACACCGACTCCAAATATAAGAATTCGAAGAACTCTAAAAAAGAATACGCAAATATTTTTAACTTGTTATTAGCATATTAACATATTTGTAAGAGCAGGTTTGGAGGTTGGTTTTTGGTTAAATTTTTTTTATTATAATAATTAAATAAGCTGTTGAATTTCTTTTTTTATAAATAAATTTACTAGCCTTTACGATAACAATGTATGTTGTTTTAAAATAAATCATAGAGAAGTATGACTCAATTTTCATCAATAAGGAAAACTTACGATATTGTCACATTATATTAAATGATTTTTAATATGTTTGTGGTTAAGCGAAGGGCATAAGGTAATTAATTATAATTTACTTCATTCTACTAACGTATTAGATTAATAGCTACAGTTTGGGACAATAATGTAAATGGTGTTTGTTTCTTTTTGCTGCAAAATATGATGGATGTATTTTAATAAAGAAATAGCTTATCTACAAAGCAAATTGACTATAATATATAATGAGAATTAGAATAATTAATTCTCCTTAAAAAATCATGTCTACCGGCTTAGTTATACAACATTTTTTTATTTCTTTATTGTTACTACATAACACTTAAAAAAATACATAATTATTTTTCATTATAATTTATTTAATTTTAATGACAAAGCTAGTAAAAGAATTTTATCATAACGTTCATCATTCAGTATTCTATGACATGAACTATAGATTTTAGTTGATAAAGGAAATATGACAAAACTTTTTACATAAACCTTGAGAGCAAAGAATAAATGAATAACAACGAATAAGAGAATAGAGAATAAAGGCATAACAACATTCTGTATACATTTTAATCCCGAGATTTCAAAACCATAATACAAACAAACAGAACTTTTTAAAACCTCATTCTGAACAATAACTATAGTCCACCATGGAAATTCATTTATGTGTTACTACCTTCTAAATGGTTAACACTTAGGCCCCTTAAAGAAGTATCTATTTGTAAAGAAATAAACATTTTTTCCCAAAAAATATTCTACACCAGACAACGGCATTAGTCTTTCTGTATTAACCTTTCCGGTCCTAAGTATCAAAAATGTTATGGGAGTTCCGAACGGGGGTACCCAAAGACTCCAGTTCATTAGTATGTAAATTAGAAATAGAATCATCAGAACACTATTTAAATAACATGCGCATCCATGAGCCAACTGAGCCAAATACGCGGCTGTCGATATCGGCCAAAACGAAAATAGTGTCGTACATCTGTCCCGCTCTTTCCTTACTGTGGTACCGTGCGTTTGAGTGAGATAAATAACATATCACTGTCAGACCAAATCAAAACGTACTCTTAATAGGAACGTAGATGTTGCGTATCAACAATTTGGGGCTTTTGTTATCAAAAACAAAATGTTTTGCGCTTTTGACGATAAAAAATTAAAAAACGGGAAAAGATTTCTATGTTGAATTTGAAACAAATTATCCGCTTCAGCCCGCCTAGGTTAAGTAAACGTCGCGCAGCTATCAAAGCATCTAATAGATGGCGATGGTCTGGGTCACATTAAGATGTAAGTGAAATGTTTGTAAAGCTATATCTATACTCCTTTGCATCTGTCGCTGTCTCTTACCTTAGTCTTAAACCATAAACGACGTTTAACGCAGTTTTTAGCAAAAACTAGAATGAAACAAAGGAAAGATTTTCATAAATAAAACATACATATTATCGTACCGGAAAGCCGATAAATTTAAAGGTTTGAAATGTGATGTCGTAACATACTCCTACATATTTTTATGCCCTTAAATCGTAAACCTTTGGAGATAAATCAAATTAATGTGCCACGGAAATGTATATCTAAGAAAAACGATAAAAAGTCCGTGATAGAATATATTCATTTCAAAAAAATATGTGTTATTTTGCTAGCTAATTTATAGAATACAGTAATATTCCTTATCCCTTTCAATAAATTACAAACATTGTATATTTCATGTAGATCAAAACCGCCTATTAAACAGACGTCGCCGTACTTTAAGACTCACATTTAAGTGTACGAAAACGCAGCTGTGCGATTCAACTAACTTAAATATATGTTTACAGAGGAAAATGATACTTTTTCTTACCATGTCTCAGTTCTCTCTCGGTGAAGAAATGATGTGCGGAAGCGTAATGGCGCTCAACAAGGTAAGGTATGACTGTAGAACTGTGAAGTTCATCTGACCGCCGAGATCGAGGACCTACTTGGGTTTCACCTGATAGAAGAAGTGGTCGTGAACGTACCCAGCTGAAAAATTTACATTAATTTAACAAAATCCAGTTTCTAATGTTACATTTAGCTTTTTTGCTGTTTAAGTGTATTATTAGGGATATATAAGATATTATTCAATATACATTGCAACGGCACTGTGAGAATTGATGTTTCTTTGAATTTATCACTTAGAGAAGCATGAGATCCTCATTGGTATATGGCCCGTATTACGCTTTTTTGTAAAATAAAGATAGTTTCAATGTCTGCCGCCTTACCCGATAATAGTATGCCATGACACAATGTTATGGAAATAAGCGAAATACACCATTTTGGCAGTTTCGATATCAGCGTATTGCCGAAGTTTTCTAACACCAAATGCAGCAGAACTAACTTTACTCGCCAGAGTCTTAATATGGGCACCCCACTGAAGCCCAGAGTCTAAGTTTATTCCTAATAATACTGCTGACTTAACTTTCTTTAGAGGACTATTACTAAATTCAATATTTGTACAAATTTATTTTGCAGGTGGCAAAGTGAATTCAACATACTTAGTCAGTCATTATCGATTCTAATATTCAATTATTAACTGAAAACCAACGTGAGACGAGTGACAGGATACTAATTACATGATCAAGCACCAGAAGTGGTCGTAAACGAACCCAGCTGAAAAATTTACATTAATTTAATCAAATTCAATTTCTAATGTCATATTTTGCTTTTTATGAAGTGCAAACTTCTTTACAGTGGATTTTGCATGAAATTCAAATTTCACACTCTGCTATATAACACCTATTCAAATAAACTCGACTTACGTGAATATTTTAATTGATTATTTAATATAACATTCATATATTATAGGAAAAGGTAAACGGCAGTCCATTAACGTCCCACTGCTGGGCACCATTTTAAACCATAGACCCTCCAAACTGCTGTAAAAGTATATCAGCCATGTTCACAAATGGACTCTCTATTCCTTCACTCTCATAATCCGATGTGACGGGAAATCGACATGACCGAAACGAGATCAGGCGCAGGACCAACTTCCCAACTTCTGGCAAAGATTGAGAATATCTTAATGGATATCTCAATATCAATGGTTTGACTTCGTCTGACACGGGACTCGAACCCAGGACCTCAAGTCTGTAGCCAAACATGCTAACCACTAGACCAATGACCAATGAAGCAGTCTGGAACAAAAATGCCTACCCTTAGGAGCGTCAGCTCTCACACCCGCAAACCAAAACATTAATATATACAAAATTATAAATATATATCTTATATATGTATATTTTATTTTGCTTTCTCAGCAAACAACATTCGTACATTTTTGTTATGCTTAAAATAAAGCCTTGAAATAGATTATAAATATATATAAGATAACAAAAACTAACAAAGTAAAGGTAACTTTAAATAAAGGCGCAAATAAGTTACTTGTGTACGATTATCAATTCGTGCGTGCGGGCGTGCGTACGTGCAATTTATATATAAATAGTTATTTCTTTTTTAAATTGCAGTTTAAATAAATAGAAATAGTAACTACAATACTTTATAATTGTAGAATGAAGGTAAACTATATTTTTATTTAGTATTGTTAACTTCGACTTGATGAAGATTTCGTTTTTTTTACAATTGGCTCCCCTTGAAAACTCGCGTTTAATTTAACTCCCGCAATAGCTAAGCATGTAGCATGCAATGTCCTACGAAACGTACGTTAATTAATTGAGAACAGAAACGTGATAATAGAAAACAAAGGGTTGTTTATTTACTATTGATTCTATTAGTTTAATATATGCCAATGACATCGGGACGGAATACACAAGTGGGTATTGAGGTCTCTTCTCTCGTCAAGACCTAAACCAACGGTTTTTATTGATAATTTTCGAGAAGGAACCCTCATAACTTTACATGTTAAGTCGTTGTTATGTTATATGTGGAAAATGTGTAAATATGAGGAAGAATCTATGTATGGCGGTTCAAAAGTGCTGTAAAGGTCTACTTTAATAAATAAAAACTGCATTGCATACATGCGAAGTAGTATTTTAAGAAATTAATGTGGGTTTATTAAAAACTATAAACACGAAAAGGGGGCATTCATCAGATACATTGTTTATTATATATTGTTGTTTTCATTAAATAAATCTCCTTTATCAGTAAAAACACTGCATTTATATGTAAGTGTGGTAATCAATTATATTATTATCAACAGAAACACATGTCCGTACAAAATTATCGAATATAAATCAATTATTATTATCTCATTATACATCCTAAGAGATATTTTTTTTACGTTTTATAAATCTCAGTTCAAGTTTTAAAGCAAAACTTCTTTAAAACGCCCGTTTGACTTTGGGAGTAAGCTGGTTATATAGTGACGAAAGCGTTACAAAAAGTAGGATCGGGCAAGGTGAACATAATAAATTTAGATATTTGTAGAAAACTAATATACATTTAATACCTTGTATAAAGAGAAGATTTAAAAAAGGATGTAGTCTAAAAGTTACTTAAAGGTATGCTGATATAACAATATATGTATTTATAAGTATCACAATTAAGACCCATCGTATCATCAAATAGTCAATATACAGGGTGTTATTCAAAACAAAAACAAGGTTAGTTTGTGTGAAATAATAACTTACTCGTGCCTCCTTATTTCCTGTACAGTTGGTCGTTCATCAGGATTCCTCTTCAGCATGTGTACTAAGAGGAGCTGAAGTGTTGGTGATAGAGTCTGAGGAGGCGGCGCGGGCTCGCCCCTTCCAATAGCCTCTAACAATCTGTACACATTATCACCTTCGAACGGGTAACGCCCCGTTGTCATGTTATATCTGCAAATATAACCCGATTCAGAATTTTTTTTTATAGTCAATTCCTACTCCATCTACTTAAATCCTTCGATCAAATACAGCTCAAACTTTTTTTGTATGACTAACAAGTTAGTAAAAGTAAAAAGTAAATAACTGCCCCTTAACGTCCCATTGCCGGGCACAGGCATCCTCACTCATATGAGAGAGGATTTTCAAAATAGACCTACCACGCTGCTTCACTGCGGATTGGCAGGCATAGTACACAAGTGTACTATCTATTCCTTCACTCTCATAAACCAATGTGACGGGAATCCGACACGACCAGAGAGAGATCAGGCGCAGAACCAACAGTTTACGTGCTCTCCGAGGCAAAGGCGTGGAGTACACCGCCGACATTCCAATTTTGAGCAAATATTGAAAAAATCTTAATAAAAATAGAACATCGATTTTTGAAGTGACCCGACCCCGAACTAGAACCCAGGACCTCATGTCTGTAGTCGAACATGGTAACCACTAGACCAATGAGGCAGTCAAGTCAGTACTTGGCAGTAATCTTACTTGATGGTAAGTTTAAGATGGAAACGCGCTATCCTGCCGATGCCTCGTACCGGTCCAGACCCAGACAAATTAGAAAATGTAATTTTCTAAATCTGCCCTTTCAGGAATCCAACTCAGAACCTGTACTAGCCTAGCGAGTATTTGCACCAATGCTCCAGAGAGACCGTCAAAAACCAACACACAAATTTTTTTTTTTTTAAGTTTTCTTGCCTGTAAAGACACTTTTAAGAATGTCCGCAAACCAGACATCACCATCTGAGTTTTACGATTTTTCTTTAATATCAGGGTCATTCAGTCAAGTCAAGTCAAGTCAGTCATTCAGAGCGTGCACATCCTGACTTACTATGTAAAATAGTTCATATATTATATCCCAAAAAAATAGAGAAGATATGCTTTTATATTTGGCTGTGTAACCCATGTAACCCCTGAAACCCATTACTTTTATAGAAAATTTTGCACCAATTTAAAATATTTCATGAAGTAAATTTAATTAACTAATATTAACAAAAATTGCATTAACATCAAATGTCACCATTACAAATTTTAAAAAATATATATGAAATTGAGTAGATGAATGAATTGAGTAGATAATGGAATATTTTACTAATGATTGAAGATTTGTACAAGAAGTGTTGAGAAATGGATTTGGACAAATTCTTAGATTTAAGATTAGTTTAATAACTTTGCCCTAAGTCTTAGACTTAGGATTGTTCTTAAAGTTTGGACTAATCTTTAGTCTTTGGATATTTGTGTTGAAGCCATCCCAGGGTTATGTCAGAAATTCACCTTTAACATGTCTCTTTATAAAAAAAAATATCATTGAATATTATCTAAAAGTGATCATACTACTTTTCGGGGAGGGGGGGGGGGGGAACTACCACATTAAATCGATGGGTCTAAGCTTCAAACACTTTCTACAATGAGTTAGAAGGATTATCAAAAGTCTTATGATGTCGATGATGGTGGTTAGAGATGGTGATATACTTTTAAAGCTGTTGTATAAATTGACACTTCTTTAGAAGATATGTAAACTATATGTTACAAACATTGTCAATGCAAAAGTTTATTTACATTCTCAGACCTAAATTGAGAACAGTTTACTCAACATGTACTGTTAACAATATACATATTCAAGTCAGACTGTGAGTCATTTCAAACAATACTTTCGTATTTAACAATATCATAACTAATTTGTATTTCATTCATAATACCTATGCATTTGTGATTTGGTACAAAATCTTTATATGAGAATAATATTTAAGCCAAAGTAAAACGAAAAGCACACAATCTTTCAGAACAAATAATGAAATTTAAAGGTGTGTTTATAATATAAAAATAGTAGCCTTTCATTAAAAAATAGGATAATATTTATGAAAACTGAAAAAAATATTTACTTAGTATCATTACACCATTTACAAGTAATATTCAATGAAATAACTTAGAACAACTATAAAATAATATTAATGTCAGTTAATATGTGTATATTTATTATATATTAATTTTGAAATGGTTAACTGTTTAATCAATACATGTACAATAAATTACATGATACAACAAACACTTACAATGTTACCCCGCTACTCCATATGTCAACTTTAACACCTGAAAACTGTTCAGCTCCATTTGCAATCTCGGGGGGTTGAAACGCAGGAGAGCCTTGCCCTGTATAACATGTGTCTTCTGGAGAAAACATATCTAACGCCTGTAACGTCAATCCTCTGCTATAAAATATATCATTGGCCAATACATTTGAAGAGTTTAGTAGTTAAAAGTAGTTTGAACCCAAATTCTTAAGAATTATCTTACACTATATAACTATCTTGAAACACTAGTTTCAAATACAATTTTTTAAAAGTGTACTGCCTATTTTACTAATGATGAGTTTTTTAAGCATCATATTTAAATATAAATGTTTAATTTAAAAAACTATGACCTAGTGTGATAATTAGAGTGATACAATCATCAAAATTACAATAACATGAAACATCTAAAACGCTAGCCAACATCTTATTCCTAACTTTTACAACAACAACTAATTTAACCACATACTAACTTCAGCTACACCAAAATCTGTAATTTTTAATGTATGGTCCAATGTTAATAGCAAATTTCCTGGTTTAATATCCTTATGAACCACTCCTTGACCATGTAGATATTCCAAGCCATCCAGAAGCTGTGTAAAATATTCATGGGCTTGGCTTTGAGGAAACTTTTTACCGGGTGTTGATTCCAACATATCCTAAAACAATCATAAATATACATCAAATGTACATAATTAAAAATGAAAATTCTTTCTACCTATATCTGTTATCTTTATAGACCTTATAACTGTCTAACCTATGTGACCCAAACTAGTTACACTAGAAAGGTTTTAATGCCAAGATGGTTATAGATCACTAAGATTACTCATTACAATCTTCAAAACATTCATGATGGACTTGAAATTTGGCAAAGTGAATTCATTTGAATTGTAGATAGATGCTCACTATGCATGGAGTTCACCAAATTCCCATAGCATCAGGATCTACACCAGTGACACATAGGAGAAAAGCTAGTATGCAATAAATCAATATAGCTGTTGCTAATTTGTTATTTAAATATGACTCTTAAGTCTATTTGTATTTAAAACACTAATGTTATGTCAAAATAATCTTATATGAATGTTAACCACTGATTCCACCACCATCTTGGCATATTTAAAATATTAACAATAATTATCTTCTGTAATGTGGAAAGTATGCAATCCAAATTAAAAATCAGAATTTACTCAAGTAGGCTTTAGCAGCATTTTAGAATCACCAAATAGTCATTGTCTCATATAATTTACAATGTATGGCTGGTGATGACAAACTGCATGAATGCTGATTATATAATAAATTTATATGCACATTATAAATACACATGTAAAGAATATTATAAAAAACTGCAGGCCTCCTCTCTATGGAAAGGCAGCATGGAAAGGCTTTTAAAGCACAGACCCACCACTCTGGCCCACTGTAAGTTGGCAGTTTACACATATCCCAGAATTGCTCTCAGGAAATACAAGTTGTGATGCCTTCCTAAGTTGAAAAACACAATGTTGAATTTTAAGTAAATATTTGACACATAAGTTGTTCAAGGTGGTGCCTCACCAGGATTCAAGTTGTAAATCTTAACAAGAATATACATGTCTAACCTCTGTTAGATGTATAACCAATATTATGTGTTGAATGATATTTTCTAAAAAATAAATATGCAAGCTAACTAACTTATCCCCTTTAACATAAAAAAATCTGTTTACATAAATTACCTGAAGGACACCAACACAGAACTCCATAACCAAATACATTTTTTGTTTCTCATCATTATATATAACATCGACTAGTTCTATCACATTTTTATGTCTAAGTATTCGTAACAATTGTATTTCTCTCTGTACATTTTGTTCACCGTTTGGTATTCTTCTTAACTTCCTCTTCTTTAATATTTTAACAGCTCTTCTACACAATGTCTCAGAGTCCAGCATCTCCTTCACTTTACCATACGAACCTTCACCGAGTACATCGCCCATTACGTATTTACCTACCATTTTACATTTTTTCTTTTTGCTCCTATATATTATATCTGCACTATCGACTCTATGAAAAAAAAGGTTAGTTTGGTCTAAATTAAGATCTAAATCTTCAATTTGATCGTCGTCCAACCAAGTTACGGAGTGCCGTGCGGGACTGCCGTCCAGTAAAAAATTGTCATCACTCTCTTGTGATGCAATTATGTTTGCAACTTCAAATTCACCATTTTCAGCATCTGGAAGACTTTCACAACTACTGATTTTCCTGCACATTCTTGGATCCATTATCTATCAAAACAACACATTTGGAAAAACTATTCGTAAATCTATATCAACAACAAGGTCTTTCGCCCTCACGTATAGCTCTGGTTATAAAATTAATTTACATATTTCTCAAAATATATTCCATCCGTACATGGTGGACTAAAGATTTCTATAATTTTTTTTTTTTAATTGCGATTTCTGAAGGTAAATAAAGTAAGAAACCATGAAAATTGAAACATCGCAATGAAATCACAGATAATATAATATTTTGTAACTCAAGTCACAGAAAGTAAAATAGCATAGATTATATTGACTTGTGGTTGAAGAATCACAGAATCCAATTTTTTTCAAGTAATTACATTTCTATTTTCTATGAATAATCGAAAGTTGGTTTAAGTATATGAATGGAAGGGTTATAATCTATAATCAATAATATCGGTTAAGTAAATAATTTATGTTTTTCTTTCAACCAATTGCTAAAGAGCTCCAATATTTAGAGGTTTGTGAAAATATGCTAATCAAATCAAATAACCACTTAGGAGCAATTTCCGAAAACAAATTCTTCTCATAGATATGATGTAAAATCAATCAAAATATGTCTAACATATTATAATTTAAAAAGGTCCGTAGATACAACAATTTGAAATCCTCATGGGCATGTTTAATATAATGGTATGTTAAAAATATAGTTTCACTTATTTTCACAAAGATGTGTAGAACATATCCAACGTTAATCTTTTTTTTTACTAGTAATTGCAGTTAGGATATGACTGCTGCCATTGTTCTCAAATAAACACAAGTTAAACAAAAGAAAAGCAACCCATTTAAAGTTATTTTAAAGAGCTCTCCGAAAATTATTTCGAGAGAGCCATCAATCATAGGAACCCACTAGTGGTTAACGCGTCCTCTTATAGGATCCGCCTCAACGTTCCGCCTAGGAAGATATGGCTTAATACGTCCTTAACGACCCCGACGATACGATAACTATCGACAATTTACCATACCAGGTAGGGTCAAACACGTACACAAGCGATACACAGCAACTCCGCCGGCGGAGTCGAGGTCCCCGATTTCTGACGTCACCCGGGCTTGGACTTCACCCACGTTCCCGGGGACGCTTCTGATTCTTCCTTTTCAGGTGATGATTCTGCGATAACGTCGCTCCAAGCCGAGGCTCGGTCTCGCAGGAGACGCCCTTGGAGCGGCGTTTCCCCGGAGAGCGAGCCCTTTTCAGGGCTCGCACTCGAAATGTGGCGGCCTCCATAAGAGCCTGTCCTCCTTCCGGTTACGCTGTAAAAGCCAGTAGGGCTAACAGCTAAACACAGTCCGAACAAAAAATTTCGGAGACCAAACATTATTCAACCCATTTAATAAACAAATTCAAACAGGGTAATAAAAAAAGTGTATCTTATATTCAATAAATCTGTTTATTTACATATATGTAAAATTATAAATTTAATATATTAATAACGACTGTATTTATGATACCGTATTATTTTTCCTACAGATTATAAGTAAAAAAAAATCATCATTACCATATGGATTTTGTGACCAAAAATTTGTGAGAAATTTTGTTTCTTTTGTTATTAATTTTATAAAATAATTTAAAAAGTTTTATAGGTTTCTTGATAAATTTATAATTTAGGAAGTTATTTATAAAATAATCGAAATTAAAATAAAATTCATACATGTAATCATGAAACTATTAAATAGATGTAGCCCACTTTTAGGTGCGGAAAATGATACGAGTATGGACCATAAGTATGTATAAAACTTTGTCGCCATATAAAATATTGCTTTAAAACAAATGGGATATAAAATAGGGTGCGCTTTATGCGGAACTGTTAATTTTTTGTATTATTTGTTATTTTTTTTCATTCATTTCTTTTTTAAGAATAGCAAGGCGCGTAAGGCAGGCATCACGCCATGCACGGCGTTTTTGTAACTGATCCAATGGTACCATCTGATTCAGCTGCTCGCAAATCGTGTCGGCACTTTTATTTGAGGTCATACGTGGGTTTTTGCCAAATGTTTCGCTAACGCTGTATATTGTGTCTCCATACCTTTAAAATAAAGAACTACATTTACAAATTACTGCAACAACGGCTAAGCGAAAGACCAAAAAAAATACTTTTTATTTTTTATTGTACATTTGTATTTGTATGTTTTGTGTATAAACTCGTTGCGAGGGCCCCTGTACTAAGTTTGATATTCGTATTACTGGGTAAATTAAAATAAATCTTAACAAAATATTAATAATATCATATAAAAAGACTTTTAAGAATTTATCATTTGTATGAGTGTGTGTGTGTACGAGTATGTGTGCGCGTGCATGCGTGTCAACATGAATAACAGTCCCAAACAATTTTTTTAATAAAATTTTATTTAGGTAGAGTTCAAATGCGTTTTTTATAGCTGACAGGTAAACTCTTCACTGCGATCTCTCTAATTAGGTGATAATAAACTCTAAACTTGTAAAATAAAAGCTGTTTTTTTTCATATTTTTGGCTAGCAATGGAAGCTATGTTCTCTGGCGACGAAGCGAGTATAAGCTATTAAGCCAGCGATATGTTTCGTATTAAAAGTAAAATAGATTCAAAATCAGCTAATTATAACTTTAGAAAATTATTTTCAAAATTCAACACAAACAGACATTTTATTTATTCGCACGAATATATTGGAAACAAATATTATTTTTACCTCTCAATATAGCTTTTCATTCCTTCAGCATTCAAATGTGCGGTTTCTAATGAACCAAGGAAGGCATACCGCATTCCCAACCCTTCAGATATAACTTTGTCGACATCTTTTACGTCTACAATTTTATCATCCACCAACCGCCAGACTTCATTTAAAATTGCATATCTGGGTAATAAAAAGAGTAGTCGTGTGTAAAGACAAAATTATGTGATAACGTCATAAAAAAACAGTGATGAAAATTGCTGTGAAATAAAAACAATGGCAACTTCACTTTATAAACAATTGGTAAAACAGTTCAAGTGTAGATTGTGTGATGTCGCTGTCTCTCTTCTACTTATTGGCGGACGGAGAGGAAGAGAGATAGATGCATCACAAGCCGATCGCGTCTCTCCATCGTCTCAGACGGAACGTGAGAATGAGTATTGCTTTTTCGTGCGTGCAGCCGTCAACCAGCAACTTATATGACTTTATCAGCTCATTTTTTTCCTATTTGCTATCGCTTGACCATATACAGTGTACGACAGAAGTGCGCTAACCGGGTAAGAGTTTGTTAATATACGACTCATGATTTCTACATAGCTGGTAGCTTTTCTTAGCTGGTAGCGTGGTAACTAGTTACGGCAGAACTCCCATCAGTCCAGGTTCAGACAATTTAGTAAATGCGCTAAAATTCGAACCCAGGACCTTTGATAAAGAGTTGAGCAAATACTTTCTCAAACTTTATTCTACTAAAACCCTTAAAGAATAATGAATAAAGAAAGAATTACTTGAATTTTTATAAACTATTTTCCAGAATTTTGCAATTTTTTATAAGAAAATAAAAATTTCTTTATTGTATTTCGCCTATCCAAAAATGTTCATTAGAACCGAAAAACATGTGCAATATAACAAAAAATCTATAAATTCCATATTCATCGACGAGAGTTATGATTTTGGGATACTATATTTATTTTTTGTTGCTTAACAAATTGAATTTACAGGTGTTATCCAAAAGTTTAGTTAAAAATATATTTTCTGGTCCCTACGTCTATGCTTTCCAGCGTCGATACAAAGGAAAGGTCAAAAAATATAAATAAAAGGAATATTTCATTTTTTCCAAAGAACTCATAAAAATCTCAGTAAGATATCCTTTCTTAATACATTGTTAGAAAAATATTTTATATTTGCATACTCCATTACATCATACAAAGATCCGTTAATTCCAAAAAATCGGTTCATACTAAATCGTACTGGAATTATTACGAACGTTACAAGAAATTGGTTGCCCATAAAGTCGGTTTACGGACGATAATAAAAAAAGGCATAAGAAAATATTGATGATATCTTGTTGTTGTAATAAATCGTAATTAGGCTAATCGCGCCTCCCTATCGCTTGTTCCACGGTCTCGATTGCACACCCGGCTCAAGTGAAACGTAACTATGAGCCATTCTTTGCAAGCAACTGAGAAAGCTTACGCTTATGTTAAAACAAGTTATACTTTGATTAATAAAGGTTATTATTACTGAATACGATTAAGTACGAAGCCGTCAATTTCCTTTGATAGTGAAACAGGTTCCTGTCCAATCTCTATCATGATTTCTCTTGTCTTTCGCGCTACCTCAGGCTTTGTCCATGGCGCTGGTACTATTTCAACTAATGGTACATAGTAAGGAGGATTCACTGGATGAGATACTACAACCTGAAAGCGAATTTAGTCTTGTATTTTAGTTAAAACTAACAACCCTTAATAATTTAACGATCTGAATCTCCAACGCGTGTATGCTATTGTAGAAAGAATGACAATAGAAAAAAAAATACAGTAGTATACTAACCTGGGATTTATGTTTCAATCCATCAGAAAATAAGGAAGGTAAAGTAGTACTTGTTGAACTTGAGAGTATAGTTTTATCATCTACCACTTTGTCTAAATCTTGGAATACTTTCTTTTTTAAATCAAGATTTTCAGGTACACATTCTTGAACAAAAATGGCATCTTTTACTGCAACGGCTAGGTCAGTCGATCCTGAAATTAAATACAAAAAACTTTCAAATTACACTACTTCACTAATTCTTGACTGTAGTGTTACAGGCTTATCGTGTCTGTTATTCATAAAATTAGACTTCGTGCAATATTTCGATTGGGATTTCGCGTTTCCTTAAGAGAAAAATTCAAAGAAACATCTATTCACAGTGCCCTCGCAATATATATTGAATAACATTTTATATATCCGTGATAATATTTATTTATACAGCAAAAAGAGCGAAATGCACAATTTTAATATAAGAAATAGAAACAAACTTGCAATGCCCTGTTTTAGGGTGAAGAAGGTTAAAAAATTATTGTAGGGTTGAGCATACGCAGTTTTAAGAAATATATTTAAAACGTTCTACATATTACAAAAAATATTATATAATTTCTGGACTTAATTCCAGTTGAACATGAAATCTAAACACCTTGTAACCTACAAAAAATATATATAAAGGAGTAACCGTTTAGTTTCTTGCCGGTTTGTTCTCAGCTGAAACAATTAATTTATCTAGTTAAGTGTTTACAGATCCATAAGTACTTACGACAAAGTTACAATTATTGTCCATCATTTCAAATGTGTGCATTATCAAATCTCATATTATGAGTGCCTCTTACTTTGTAATTCCTATAATACATATAGATAGAATCAGAATAATAAAATTTAAAGAAAGAAAGAGCAAATATTGAACATTTTTCATACAGAATTATATTAATTCTTCCCTACATATATAATAGGTCCTTGTAGGCCTGCGCGACTTCATCTACTTTATATAAAAGAGAGAATAAATAAGACAGACATTTGCTACCTCCTCTTTTAGAACTTTTTCGGAGGATAATTCTTAAAACGTTAACTGTATACATAGCATGCGCCACGGAAGCTCAAAAATAATTATTATTTTCCATTTTGGTAACATTTGTTATTGCTGCCCCGCTTGGTATTGGTATTAATGTAATAGAATATAATTTTTATCGTTAAACGGGCTATTGAACACATTTTTTTCTATTCGAACAAGTAGTTTCTGAGATTAGCGCGTTCAATAATGAAAGTATAGATAATCTTCACATTTTAATTGTTTAAAAAGCGCATACTTTAAATGATTTTTAATAATATACAAACCTTTAATACATTGAAATTGTTCATCTGCATTAAGGCTTCCGCGAAGTAGGCCATCTTTCTCCAATGTTTTCAACTGCACCTTGATGTCTTCTAGTGCATCAGAGACTTGTTTGGGGATGATATCAAAGATTGTGACTTGATAACCTACTGATGCGAACAACATCGCCCATGATCGACCTATTAGGCCGCTAAAAAAACAAAAACATGAGAGAGAGAGAGAGAGAAAACTTTATTGCACACAAGATAAAAATAAAAAGACATATAAACTAAGATACTTATTACTATAATATAACGTGCAAAGGCGTTCTTATTGCTACAAGCAATCTCTTCCAGACAACCTTATTATGTAAAGAAGAAAACTAAAATAAATAATAGGACAGAACAGCGCCAAAAACTTAAATATAATATATAAAAATATTTTTTTTGTTTTTAACTATATAAGATATTACATATCATATAAATATTATATACATAAATATCAATATATCTATAGATGTTATATAAAAAATATGTTAATTTTTAAGAAAATATTTTACCGCCATTTTGTTTATAGAACTCCAGGCAGAGAAAATAATTTAATTTTAGGGTAGACAAAGTCTCCGATGCCTCCTCATTACCCCTTTCCAAAGTTAATGGTTAAAATACCAAAAATGAGGAAGAAGTCATAAGCTACTATTCGTACTTACTACTATTGTAAACATAGAATTCCTTACAAAAACTCAATCCTCACGTTCGCTAACTTTCCCAGCTCATATACAGAACCCAACTTGTTAAAATATTGAAAAGTACATATGGAATTGAAGATTATTTCTACTGCAATCAGTAATTGGAGGGTGATATAGCTTTATTGATGTAGTACGTATTTTTCAGTAATATCTCTGATATATAACATTGGCAAGATATTGGTCCATCTTTTTGTATTCGACTATAATTTTTGTGCTCCTCAGACCTTATAGGATAATTAAAATCTTATCCTATCCTTATAAGATATTTTTATTATATTTAATTTTGATTGTAGTTGTAATTTGAAATTTATTTATTTAGTAAAATTTATATTTTATTTTATTTTTTATTTTTTCTGTACGTTTTCTGTATTTGTTTCTGTATTTGTTACATTTTACTTACTTGTTGATTTAAAATGTAAACTAGGACAAGTGCCTTTTAAAAAGGATAAATAAAAACTTATGGTTTTTTTGAGTTTTCCTTAATAATGCATATATAATTGTTTTTTGTTTGTCACAACAACAAGATTCCCCCTTCAGAAAATATTAATGTTACAAAAGATGGAGTAATTCTATTGTTACTAGTAAGTCGTGTAGGTAAATTGTTAACATCTTAAAGTAATGTGTCGCATCTCTTGATAATTTATAAGTGTAATAGTTAAAGAAAGATAAAGCTTTGTAAATATACGTATATAGAAGTGTTTCATAATATATAAAAATATACAAATTATATGGTACAGTTCAAACAAATACCATTGATAAACACATCGCTACTTGAACATTATCATTTGTAAATTAACCTTATGTACATTTTGTTATCTGTAAAAATATACTACAAAGATATCATACAATTCTGCCATTTTTATTGAAAATAATTTATTTGTAAATGAAACTTGTTTTATCGTATTCTATAAATATAGTAGGAACAGATGCTATGGCGTTCAACGCTGAATTCGTAATTTTAAGGTTTAGGCTCACTTCACCAACAAGTTGTCAACATTTTCGCTCTTTATAAATTATATCCAGTAAATTATAAGTATAATTAATTAATCCTGACAAATTTAAAAAATCCAATTTATATAACCTATTAGCTGAGACCCGCACGTGGTCTCCTTAAAATTAATGGTTATTTATGAAAATAAATAAGCATTAATTCTAATGCCTAGGTGCCTAACATAACTTCAGTATCTACGAAGATATAAGATAAGATACATCATGAAACCTATGTAGTAGTCTTCCAGTACTAAACTAGATTTATAATGTAGATAGACAGATTCTTAAAAAGTAAAATAAGTAGCAGCCCATTTATGTCCCACTGCTGGGCACAGGCCTCCCCACTCATAGGAGAGAGGATTTTTAAAGCATAGACCTACCACGCTGCTCCACTGCGGATTGTCAGGCATTGTACACAAATGCACTCTCTATTCATTCACTCTTATAGTTCGATGTGATGGGAATCCTACACGACGATGTTTTTAGGAAAACGTCTCATTTTTATCTTAACTGAAATGCAGAAATATTCTTCATTTCACAAAAATATGTAGTTATTGTGAGATTTAATACCTCGAAATATGAGTAATAATTTGTCTTTATGCGTTCCCTGTTAATGCTCAAGTGTTTGCGATAAAATGTATTTTCGTTACTTATATGTCAATTATTTTAAGTCTCAGTACAATGAATTTTTAGTAGATTTTATGTAACGATGAATTATTTAGTGTTGTGTAAACTTGAATCATCAATCTGCACATAATTCTCAGCAGGGGAAATTCGGTTGGTATACGCATGCCTCATAACTTTTGAAAAACGTGAAAAACTCTAACTTACAGCTGAGTAATATGATTAATATTTTAACAAAAAATGTTACATTAAATTCGTTTATGGAGTGAAACTCTTCGATTAATCGAACGCCTGTTAAAAGCTCTCTTATTGTAAAAAGGAAGGATAAAAATATATGTTGACATGAAAACCTATTTTTGATGGTTGCCAAGAATTCGTAATTTTAAGTCGCCCTTGTCTTCCAATATTTTAACCGTATCTTTATCCTTAATTCAGAAGTTTATAGCTCAATATTTTGTTTAAACCAGTTTATAGCGAAAAATCTTTAAGTATTTTTCACCTGAAGGTCGCATTATTAAATGGGTTGTGAATAAAGTAACATCTACCAATTGTTATTCTTCGTACAAGCCTTTTAAACAGATAAGTATTTTGTCCATTTAACAATAGATAAACAGTTCATTGAAAGCCTATAATATATACTGAAAAACGTTTAGTAGGTGGAGGTCAGTTAAACTATGGATTTCTATCGTTGTCATTGTTATTTTTTTTCGTGCAAGTTTATCACAATTGTTTACCTCTACACAGTTTGTGTTATTCCTACTTTTCTAATAACAATGATAAATATTTTTGGCCTTACATTGCATTTTTTAAATTGTACAAGTCTGGACTGCCGCTAAGCAAAAAAATTGTTTTCCGGTACGATGCTGTGTAGAAACCATAACAGATAAATTACCTCTTACCAATGCGTTTGCATCTATTACTGTAACATCACTACGACCAACTTCAAGAATATATATTTATATACTTTGAAAACAGAGAACCCTTAAGAGCCTAAGAATATATCTTCTATACGCGAATATATCTTAGTATAAAGTGCCTCATTAGTCTAGTGGTTAGCTTGTCCGACTACAGACAGGTTCGAATCCCGGGTCGGGCCAATTAAAAAATCGGTATTGAGTTTTCTATTAAGATTTTCTCAATATTTTCCCGAAGTGGGGAAGTTGGCGTTGAGCCGTCGGTCCTGCGCCTGATCTCTCTCCGGCCGTGTCGGAATCCTGTGACATTGGACTATGAGAGTGAAGGAATAGAGAGCGCACTTGTGTACTATGCCTGCCGACCCGCAATGGAACAGCATGGTGGCTCTATGCTCTAAAAACCCTCTCTCATATGAATAAGGAGGCCTGTGCCCAGCTGTGGAACGTTAATAGGTTGCTAAGTGTCATGTTTACTTATTAAAATTATTAAGATGTACGCACTTCAGATAGCAATCTGAAAACAAAACATTCAATAGATAAGCATCGACATGTTCACTATAGTTAATAAAATATTTACTGAGATTCAGTAAACACTGATAACCCGTTAACATGTACTTTGAGTATAATATTAACTGATAGTAGTGGCCGATACTTAACAGGTTTCAATGACATTGATCATAGTTACAACCTGTAAAAGCAGGAAAATCGATAAGAAACTATCAAAACCGGTGAGCATTCTATACCTTGCTAATGTTCAACTTGATAAAAGTAAGTTACGAATAAAATTCTCTAATTTAAAATATACAGATTTTTAACCACTGTCATACCTGCGATATAGTAGATATCACACAAGTTAAATATTCACAAATTCCTCCGTCGTATGTCTCTAAATATTCGCTATATTGAATTGATTTTCATGCAATGTTCACCAATAGATAAGGTTATTCTTGAGGAAGGTTTATCTACATAATTTGTCAATTTTTTGTGTAAATTGCTTGAAATGTTCTTTTATTTCTTAACTTTCCTTAAATTGTATTACTAAACTTAAATTAATAATAAAAATAAACTTAAATTATAAAATAAAAAAAATAAACTTAAATTGTAATATTTTTCAAATGCAAGACACTAATTTATTGTTATTTATTTAATTCAATGATATTAAAAAAATATATATAATACCTTGTCAGTATACAGTAGGTACAACCTTTTTGTTATTTGCCCAGAATAAACAAGATCATGCCATCTCAATTTGATTTGATACGAACGAGTTTAAATCAATATTAAAATACTCTTAAAATATATCTAACTTCTCTTCAATTTCTATCAAAAATTTCTCAAGGCACTTAATAATTAAAATGCATAATTTTCATACAGAAATCGTAAACAAATGGTATAAGTAATACAATTTATGTAATACATTCATGAAGTTCGCTTGATTCACTTAACCTCCTGAAGTGAAGCAAAGACAACGAAACCTGCTCGAGTGCACATACCGAAATGTACGAGTCTGCGCACTTCACAAACGTCAACAATTGTTATAATAAAGTGTATAGTAAATTGTTTTATTAAATACAGTTATTTTGTTCCTCACCTGCCCACTATGCCAACTTTTTCAGTCTTAAACTTGGGCGCCATTTGTTTTAGCGAATATTTTGCAAATTGAAACACAATATAACCCTCGCGCGTCGATCGAGCGAATGGCGTCCTCAAGCCTCAGCTGTGCAATTAATGTGACATAAACTCGTTATTATCAATTCTCCATTAGCAAGTCTCACTTCGACTTACAAGTATTAAATTGTATTTAAATAACATAAAAGTTTCAAGGTCATGTACCAAGTTCACGGTAAACGACCAAAATGTAAATTATTTAATGAATTTTATTTAAGACGACTTCTGATTTCATTTCAAGAAGTCTTTTTTTAATTGAGACATTTAACAGTAACTCTTGCTATCGCCTCTCTGAATCTTCAGCTGGACTCATACGGGGCACCATGGAATTCGAAAGTTGAACCCTTAATTCCTCGCTCATGGATGAAGAGGGTCCCGCTGGGTTTAATTGGGTATTGCGTGGTCTCCTGCCTCGCCGAATCCTGCACTTCTGACTCATAAATCAAAAATATTTTATAACAATAACAAGTGTACAACTCACAATCTACGATACAATGGCGTGCAACATCTATAATAGGACAAAATAATATCATTTTGAAATAATTGCTTCATCCTTATGACAGATATTTGCATTTCTATAATCACATTCACGTTAATAAATATATGACATGAATCACATAGTATAGACATAGGTAGGTGTAAAAATGTTCCTAAAAACATTTCACAGTACATAAAAAAGTTTCTACCTTTAGCTATTCCTTACAGACATCTTGTTCTAAATTTTTAATCTTTAATAGTCTTTTTATTAATCGACTGAAGTTTAAAATAGTTTTTTTTAATACACTTGACCTAATACATTCCACATTATATAGCGTCGTCTATTGAAATCTTACGTTTAAGCTTTACGTCTTTCTTTTTTATGTATATTACATGGTCCTACTTTGTTTAAGTTCTGCGAATTAAGAACAAAATACTTCCGCATATGTATAAAACAATAAAATCAATATTTTTTTGCTGATTGAATAGTTTCATTTACAAGTCCATTACAAACAGTGATATAACCTTCAGGCATCTAACCAAGCAATGTGAAACAGAAACGTGCGGAAAAAGACAGCCAGCTGAATTTTTTACTTCCTAAAAATCTTACCTCTTCCGTGTTAGTTTTATAATAGAGTAAGTAAGTCCAAGATAGATATTTTCTTGCTACATTAAAATACTAATAATTAGATGAGTAAAAGTTACAGATAGAAAATTGAATAAAATATACTTGTACGTTATGATGTCACTGGTAAGTCGTTACTTATTAGAGGAAAAGGTTCGAAAGAATTATAATAGCAAAAGTTTTATTTAAAAACTTCTTAAGTACTATAAACGCTATATACTACATATGTGGAAATTGATATTTCTAATTCATAATAAGGACAAATAAAATATT
Organism: Elymnias hypermnestra; assembly: GCA_015832385.1. Classification (NCBI taxonomy): domain Eukaryota; kingdom Metazoa; phylum Arthropoda; class Insecta; order Lepidoptera; family Nymphalidae; genus Elymnias; species Elymnias hypermnestra. The sequence continues at coordinate 2,933,390 of JACTOM010000045.1, read as the reverse complement.
ATAACATGCATATACGATTGCGGTGTAATCTTGCACTGTTCACGGAGAAAAAAATGTTGCTACAATTTGTTCGCGTTAAGAATGCAGTGAGTCGTTAATCAACCCCGCTCCCTAACTAATTAAATATTTTCAAATTACAAGGTCAAGTTCACAGTGACCAGTTGAAGATTTTCGACAAGTTCACACTGACCCCTTGATGACCCCTTGAAGATTTTTCATTAGTTGATTGGTTAGGGGGCGGGGCCAGAATGATAACTCACTGCATTAACGCGAACAAACTGTAAATATCCAATAAGAGCTAAATTAACTCAGCACGTACTAGGTTGACGCTCTACTTTCTTAAATTGTATCATCACTTACCATCAGGTAAAATTATAGTCTCAGTAGAGCTATCAAGTAAGCAATAAAACATTCTCTTCCATGTTACGCTAAATTTGGCCAATCTATTCAATAATATGTCCTATCAAACCCGGGACTTCTAGATACATATTTAAAAACCTATTACAGTTAATCACATGATTATCACCAGACAATTCAAGAAGATGAATCTTGGGCAATAAATAAAAAAACTAAAAATAAATATTTCAGTTATTTTTATTTTATATTAAATAAAAAAGTGTCAAATATGTAAAATTGTCATGTTTCTGGATCACAAAATATGATGACTATCGAATTTTTTGTACAAACACTTTATTTTATCAAAAATTAGAGAGTAAAGGATAACGACCTTGCTAAAACCTCTTGTATATATTTATTTACAACAAACCATTCAATTGTAAATAAAAAGAAAGCTATAGTTTATTGAAACTTTAGAACTATTTGCATTTCATTTATGAGAAAATTTAAACTCAAATATTAAACCTGGGTCTTCTGTTTGATATATACAGAGGCAGCAATGTGCCATTAATTGAATAGCATATAAAATGGTGCACTTTTTCGCTATATATCATATTGCGATATCTAAACGCATGTAATTTAAATCGCAATCCATTTTAATAGCATATAAGATTAAAAGGATCATTATATGTGATTAAGTAATGCGATTCATGCATATCTTATTGTATAAATATAAACAGAGTCATCGAGACTAATATGATTAATAATATTTAATAATTCCTATTTAATGTAAACTAAATATTTTGAAAGTAAACTTGACAATTTGACAACGAAATATTATTAATAATAAATTGTATTTATAAATAATTAAATATCCAAATATAATAAATATACGAAAACTAACTATAAAATATAATTATAATGTGTCACTATATAACTAGGTATTATTAATTAAATATGAATCAATACATGCACTAGAATTTTTTTTAATATTTTATTAAATTTTATTCGAACGATTTAATTTACAGAAAAACACGTGATAATACAGAAACGTCGGGTTTATTTGTACAATTTCGCACTAATTTTAATATTGTAAATTATTGAAGTATGCTTATTTCTTTTAAACAGCCATTTTCTTATATAAGTTGACTTCGACTTATATTCTCAAAACTTTATAAAACGATGTTTTAAGCATGCAAAAACAATTCTAAAATGAAAAGTCTTTATTTGTACATAGAATCGTCTTCTTTAATTTGTTATTCGCAAACGCTCCCAGCGATGGCGTCTGTTGCTTTGATGCTGAATATTCTGTAATTGATTTCATTGGGATCGAGAGATTTGTAGAGGAAACGGGGCAGTTTATCGCTGAGCAGCCATATATTGCCTTCGTTGTCCAGCTGGAACAGAAAAATTAATGAGTATTACTGATATAAATAGAGTTCTGATAAAAGGATTACATTTTTATCACAGCATAATTACGCCAAAACTATCCAACATCGTATCATTGTCAAATAGGTAAAAAGGGAACTAACAGCTCACGAAGGTTGCTCTGCTGGGCACAGGTTTTGTCACTCATGGCAAGGAGGTGTTTTTGACCCAATGCGCATTGGCTGGCATAGTGCACAAGTCAACGAATCACACTGTGGGAGATTGTGCAGCCTGGGGACCTCATCGTCATCTGCTGGTGGCACTGATCGGAGGCGATCTCTTGCTGGGGAGCATTATAGGTGCGATGCTCTCCACTGAGAGGATATGGGCAGGAGTATCCGTCGTCTGCGAGACTGTAGTTTCCCTTAAGGAAACCCATGAGCGAGAGAGGGAGAATGCAGAGGATGCTGCCCCCCTTACCTACCCTCCTCCCGCCACCTCAGTTGGACTCTTCTAAGGTACCAGGGACTAACGCGAAAGTTGAACACCTGGTGCCTTACTTATAGATAAAGAGGTTTGAGCTGGATTTTAGTTGGAATTGCGACGTCTCCTCCCTCGCCGACAAATAGGTCGGGGTTCGTGCCCAAAAGCATATTCCAGCGAAAAAAAAGGCATAGTACACAAGTGTATGCGCTAAGGTAAGTGCACTCTCTATTCTTTAATTCTTATAGTGCGATGGGACGGCAATCTAACATGATCGGAAAGAGATCAGGCACAGGACCGGCAGTTTAACGTGCTACCCGAGGTTTGGGTGACGCACACCCCAAACTTCCTGCGATTGGCCAAATTCTGAGAATTTATTAACAGAATACTCAATATCGATGAGCTAGGTATTATAAAGTAACTATTTTTGGAAATCTATTTAGGGAATTCTTTTAAATTCACCATTATGATGAAAATAACACAAGGAAGTCTGTATATTGTGTAGTATTTCTGTAAATCTTTGTAATTATTTTGAACACGTGTAAACTACTAATCCTTAATAGATCTACGTAGTGTCTAAGTACTGAAATACTCCTGAAAAAGAGTCTGTATCCGGTATTGGCCTTAATAAATCACATTTCAAAAATAAGATTTTGTATAACTGATATTATATAGACTATTTTTTCACGCAATCGAAAAGACCGTTTAATCTCGCTAATACAATGTCTTCAATAATTTTGTTAACACTGCTAGTCGTTTATAAATATGTTATTTGCCCCACAAAGTTTCCCAAAAACCGGCAACTCCAGTTGTGTAATACAAGTATAATATTTCAATTTCATACCTTCAAGTCGTTGAGAAATTCAAATAGGTTTGGATCACTGAAGAGCAATGGATTGTTCTCAGCTGTATAGGGTTTATTTGAGTTCCAGCAGCCGATCCCGTCACGATTTATCTTTAACAATAAAGAATTACAATATTAGCATATATATGTTATCTATAATATATAAAAGCAACTTTTTTTCTTTGTTATTGATAAACTTTAAAACTACTGAACCGATCGGCATGAGATCATGACCATTCGACGCGGAATTAATTGTAGAAGGTTCTAGGCTATTCATTTTTTGAATTCCATCAACCCTTTACCATGTTTTTTCAAATTTATGTGGATAATCATTTGTTTTTGCTACGAAGCGCCCAAAGACCGGCAAAATGTCTAACGTCACTTCAATCCTTATAAACGCGTTTCCACACACCCTCCCACGCATTCACCCACGCACTCCCACACATCTACCCACGCATCCACCCACGCACTCCCACGCACTCCCACGCATCTACCCACGCACTCCTACGCATCCACCCACGCACTCCCACGCATCCTCCCACGCATCTACCCACGCATCCACAAGGTTATGACATGAATTATTAGACCGTTGTCTATAACAACGGTTTTGTTAATTCATTTCTAGGTTATGTAAATATGGCATTCATTTATGCTACTATCTTTTGTTTAAAAATTATTCATCTTTTATAGCTTATGTAAAGATGTCGTATATTTACGCTATCTTTTGTTTCAAAACAAAAAAGATTCTGTGTGTCATTTAATCGATTGCGTTTTGTTTAGCATTTATTTAATATAAAAATGATTCGCAAAATGTGTTGGTAAGCGCATAACTCTACAACGCCTGGGTCAATTTTGACAATTGTTTGTTTTAATGTTCGTTGAAGTCCAAGGATGGTTTTTACGTTGAGAAAAATTCGAATAATTGCAGAGGAAAATCCTAAAAACATCCCTTTTCTGTTTGCCATACAAACATTTTCTAAAAAAAATGTAGTCAATTTGACCTTTATTGCTATTTAATAAAGTTCATAATAAATTACAAGTACTTACTGTTGTCTAAGTAAGAGTCAATTTTCACTTTCTCACCGCTGCGTAAAGTTCAAAATGAATTGAATTGTTACAAAATGAAAGAGCTATAGATCATTAGTACTGCTGACAGAGCGAAGACTGTCGGGTGTGCTAGTATGTTAATAAACCCATCACCTAATGTGTCTTTATATCACATTTAAAATGACGCCATCTATTACAAGTCCTGAAATTTATGATATCTATGTATTTCGAATCTGTGCGAAGCGTTACGAAATGAAATCTAGTGCTTATTTTCTGTTACTTTTTATAATATAATATATTACAACTGCCTCATTGGTCTAGTGGTTAGCATGTTTGACTATAGACATGAGATTCTGGGTTCGAGTCCCGGGTCGGGCCAATTCAAAATCTGAGCTTTCTATCAAGATTTTCTCAATATTGGCCGAAGTTGCCGGTGTGCTTCACTCCGTGCCTTGGAGAGCACGCCAAGCAGTCGTTCCTGCATCTGACCTCTCTCTGATCATGTCGGATTCCCGTCAGATCGGACCATGAGAGTGAAGGAATAGAGTGCACTTGTGTACTATGCCCGTACTTGTGTACTGCTGGACATAGGCCTCCTCACTCATAAGAGAGAGGGTTTTTATAGCATTGAGCAACCACGTTGCTCCACTCCGGATTGGTAGGCAATACGACACGACCGGAGAGAGATCAGACGCAGGACGGAGGCCTTAACGTGCTCTGCCCAGCACGGGGGTGGAGCACACCAGCTTAACTTCAAAATCGATTTATAAATTCGCCCGACTTGAACTCAGGACTCAGGACCTCAGTCTGTAGCCAAACAAGTTGACCAATAGACCATTAATATTACAAAACTAGTTACTTAAAAACATGAGCGGAATCGAATGATAGCAACATCAACTGTGTTGACAAAGTACGTTAATCTATGCAATTGAATTTAACTTAAAGATAGTGTAAGTCTCGTGTGTATTTCAACCAAGAATACTAATCTTTGAATCGAGTTTTTACGTTAATAATTACCCGAGTTGCATGATTACATAGTGTTATTTATGCACATAGAATAGCATTGATATATCTGAGATAACATTTAAAGTACATATAAATTGCGGAAACTACGGTTAAGAATGTACGTATATTACAAGCGCCAATTGTTTAAGTTATTTCATAATGGATACTGCTACATTACTTGCTTTACAGATAAAAATACTATGTCACGTTTTACAACCAAGCACAATATTGTATAACCCAAAAACGATCAACTAATAGTAATTTGTTTTGGAATTGACCGGTGTTGTTGTTGTCGAGATTTGACAAATTTGGCAGATCGTAGTCTGTCGGTCAGAACTTTTTTATAGAATCATATATTCAACAAAGAATTAAATCAATTACTTTAATGACTTTGATTATAAGGACTTGCAGAACCCCGTATTTGCTTAGATAATAAAGTTATCCGTTATTCCGTCAAAATTGTAACAAATCTTTTTTACGAAGTCTAGTCGTTTTGGTGGTAAATCCTAGTACATTTATGTATACCTCATTCAATACATACATACATACATAGCATCACGCCTCATTTCCATAGGGGTAGGCAGAGACCACGTCCTGCCACTTGCCACGATCCTTGTATATCTCCTTCGCTTCTTTCATTCTAATTAAACCTTTTATACAAATTCGTCAGTCTCCTGTCATTCATTCTCTCTACATGCCCAAACCATCTAAGCATACCTTTCTCAATTTTAGTAATTACATCTTCTTTTATACCACAACGTTCTCTTATCACACTATTTCATACTCTGTCACTCAGTTTTAATCCACACACACTTCTCAACGCTCTCATCTCTACCGCATTTATTTTACTTTTGTGATTCTTCTGCCATACCCAACTTTCACTACCATACATAAGTGTTGGCACCAACACTCCAGCATGCACTGCCAGTCTAGCCCTTTGAGACACCATCTGGCTATTCATAAAAGCATGCAGAGCACCATTTACCATATTCCCTGCATTCACTCTCCTTTCAATATCACTTTCACATGTTCCATCTTTTGTAAATTTAGATCCCAAGTATACAAATTCTTTCACCTCTTCCACTTGTTCCCCATCTATCAAAATATTGCCATTCATCATAGATTCATCTCTTTCAAAAAGCATAACTTTCGTTTTGTTTACATTCACTTTCATTCCTTTCCATTAGCGAATGACGCAAGTATAACTTGACCATCAGCGCAGAGTAAACATTTGATGAGTAATTCATTCATTCCTAAACCATACATATTTTCTTTTAAATCTGTCAAACAGTTATCCATGAATAGGTTGTGTAGGTATTTATATTGTGTATATTGTGTAGGTATGAATAGGTTATTTCTAAAACTCTATGACTAAGAATTGGTTTCCTCATATTCCCAAGAGATCTTTAACAACGCGGGGAACAGCAATGGACGAATTACCACAGTTCATTACTAATAATCACAGTTATATTCCATTTGATTTGAAAAGCTTTTATTATGAATTAACATACCTGTGTGTAAAATAATACACTTGTGTTAGTGTCGTAGTAGCTGGCCGAGGATTGAGTGCGTTCACCACGGTCACCTAAAAGCTGGAAAATAAGACAATAGTTAATAAATAAAAGTGCGTCTTTCTTAAAATTCTCATAGTGTTATACAAAAACCACGAGCAGTCCTGGGCATGCACTTCTAAATTCTCTTTATAAGAAAATTATATCCCTTCTGTATAACTCTCTTAAATCGAATCAGTTTTCCAGTATTGTGTCATTAATACTTATTATTTATTTATTTAATAGATACACCAACAGAATAAGAATATGAGACCGACACAATTCTCCTTTTATAGGTGTATATTTAAAATTAATTAATATTTTATTTCAAAATTATTGGAAAGTATATTAAATGATTGTGTTACATAAATTTATTTTACAATAATTAATCCATTAAACAGCAAATCTGTTTTACTGTGCTTTTCTGTTTATTTATTTTCAAATGACATTATTTAAATTTAAAAATAAATAACCTAAAACCATTGCATTGCAGCCAATCATAGAATAGAAGTTTACATTATTATTTAAAACTTAAGTTTTATTGCAAATATAAATTTCGTATTTTTTATATAAATTGCCAGTGCGCTTGCGTACACCCGGACTATTAAATTAATCCTTAAAAAAATTATAGTTTTATTAAAACACAACACAACGAATGCGTTTGACAAAACATTGTTTATTTGTGTATATATTTAATCGTTTTTTTAAGTCAAGCTAATCAATTTTGGCATAGAAGTTATAGAGATAATATATATATATATATATTATAGGGATAGTTTCAGCACAATGAACTCTTATATTGAGGATAGTCATCAGTAAACAGATTGTCGTCGAATAATGCTAATAAGGTAACAGTATCCTTATATTACTTAGTTCAGCAAGCAGCTCCACTTAACGGTAAGATATATTTTGCATTCTTACCTTGAAATCATTGAATGCCTCGTTTTTGTCGATGTGTGTGTAATTTCTAAGTAACTCTGTTGATACGCAGAATTCCTTTGTACTGGAGAACGCATGGAAAAACATTGTGCGGTATCTAGAATGAAAAAACAAAATTAAACTCAATTCATACGTCATCTAGCACGAATTTCTTAAACTCCTTACATACAAAGATAGGTATAAACCTTTTACGTGAAGTTTTATTAGCAGACGCTGTTCAATTATCATTAAGTTAGTGAAATTTCATTAATTATTAAATGTTTTAAATGCCGATCTTATTTTAAGATATTTTATATCAATTTTAAAACGGGAGGACAACATTTAATTGCAAACAAATAAGATAATTCAAAGTTTTAAAACTTACATTCAAGGTGTGTCCTTATAATCTAGAATAGTGTAAATATTTTGTATTAAAAAGTTACGTCCTAAAACGCAAAAGCGATTATTACGCCACAAGTAGACTGAGTTCAATTGTGTTATTGGTGGTGTTTAATTTTCAATTAAAAATCATGTTAAATTAGGTTTTTTAAACTGTATTCACAACATACAACAATCTTCCAAAAAAAGATTATATGTTCCTATTACTTTATTGCATTATATATAATAATTAGCATACGAAATATTTCATAAACAGCATTTTACATAATCTTTTATAATGATCTGAGTCATTTTGCTTACACGAGGTTACTACAACTTGTAGGCTCTTAGTATGTTATTGTTACAGTTATTAGAGCGTAGCAAGTAATTGCCAAAAGATATGAGACGAAAAAATGAAGGTCTAAGGTGTAATCTTTATAGTATTTACGTACAGAGGTGTACATGCACTATCCACACCTATTCATTAATACCAAACAATCAAAGTGTGGCCATCACCACAATTAATTAATTTATCATGTACTTTATTGATTCTAAAATATTTAAATCATATATGCCTACTTGCTCGTCCACGCGAATCTCTGAAATAACAAGACTGATAATGACGAGATTGATGGGTAGAAAAGAGACATTGGGGAAATTATCTTTGCAAGGAAAACTTGTTAGTTATAAGTAAGATGCGGGTAAAATCATAAAACGTCAAATGCAGTTGTAGTAATACAATATTTCCAATTTAGAACAAATGTTAGTTTTAGAGTACTTCTTAAAAATTTGAAGGTACTTCGCCCAATTCTAAGGAGAATCCAAAAAATAATTATTAGGGTATGTTTGTTTATCTATGACTTGTGTCAATAATTTTTCAACGTACATTACTTTTGACGTTTTTTGAAAACCACCTTAATTTTCGCGCCATAAGCCATATCTTACCCATTTTCTCGAGGTTCAGACAGTGCTAAAGCGAACACACCATCAGTCCAGTGGAATTCAATCCCGCCAACTTTGTAACTACCAGCCAATGGTTCGAAGTGGAAATAGTGATGGCTTACTCGCCAGGAATCGTCTTGCTTCAAGCTGTACACCACAACTCCGTATGCACCCAAATCAGGCACGTAGGCAAAAGCATTATCACATGTGTCTTTGTCTACGTCAACTACCTAGAAAATATTTAAAACTCTTTGAAATTCACTATTTAAAATGACTTTTATTTAAAATTTAATAATAACATGTCGAAACCTCATGACCGTAACAAAATTTAAGCTGTAACGTAATAAAAAGTCAAACAATTTCAGCAGTACTTTGTGTCTGCAGTTTCATGTGACAAATGTCCATAAAAACAAAGGGCTGAGTATAAGCTTGTGGTCTATGAAAAAAAAATTATAAACTAAAACTCCATTTAATAATGTGACTTCTTTTTTGGTGCATAAATAAATAAATAAATAAATAAATAAATAAATAATAGAAATACATATGCTACATTGAACATGTTGAGAGGAAAGACACAGTGAAAAATAAATATATTAGGGGAAATGTTAAGGTTGCGGATAATAAATAGGCAATGAAAGCGAAAGGTGGAAATCATCAAATCAAACGATGAACCGATCAAATTGAATATTGTGTCCCTTGTATGAGGGTATTAGGTAAAAATGGCATTCGTAAGAGATTAATAGCGCCAGCAATGACATCGACAGCGCTGTCAATAGCCTTCCGTACAAGGCAATACGGTGAAGAAAGCCAAACTAAGATGGTACAGTCATTTGCTACGAAGACCTCACGATCATGTCATGAAAAAGTACCTTTCTTCTAAGTATGCAAGAAGAGGTTGGCAATAAAGACATGAAGTAAGTAACTTTGGAGACAAATTACATTTTGAATAGAGATAAATAGCTCCTCGGTTGGGACCGACCCCACGACATCGGGCTCAATGTTGAAATAGCATAGATTTTAAAAAGTATAGTTCTCATTTTAGGTTCATAAATATTTTCATTACTGCTGATATTCTTTAAGTATTAGGTATAGAACGACCGCCCTCGCAGTTCCCCCAGATAGAGACATTTACAGGAATGTGCCAGTAGAAAAACAGCTCTTTCCAGTAATTAAATTCTAGCGAAATTGTTATTTATATTATAACGGCAGCAGTCTGTAGCAATTATACACAGTGAATGAGAAATAATGTCCAATAAATCAATTATTTTCGTATAAAAACTGGAAATAACGCAACAAGTGCAGTAGCACTCACAATTTCACCTTTCTGAAATGTTTATTGCCTAGTGTAATTTACTGCCGCTTTCCATTTAACATTTATTTGCATTTTAGTGCAATCATATTAGTAAATAAAATTATTTTTACAGTGATAAAAAATTTAGCGGCCTGCCTTCAGCATTGAAGAGGCACTTATAGAACGAGAATTTATATACTGCGAAATTATACCTAGTCCTAAAAATAGTAGAGCTACCAAAGCGAATACCCGTATGTGCCCTTCAAATCATAGACCTAATATTCCGAGTTGCTAAATAGTAAATACTAGCAGTGAAATAGGTACTTTTATTATTCAGACAGTGTGAATAAAATACGGACATGCGTAACAATGAACCAACAAAAGATAAACATGACAAGGTTTCTGATTTCACAAATGATTTACAGTATTCTGAAACAATTAAATTTCACTTACAATATTAGCGAAGAAGGAGTCTTCTTTCATGTCAGTGACTTTGAAGGAGTAACGATGAATCAACTGGTCAGTGTTCAAGTCGAATATAGCTATAGAAGGCCCGGCTATTTGATTTGGTGAGCCTAAAATTTAAAGAAGTAATATAAAAAAATAAAGTCCTATTAATAACTATCCATCGCCATCAAGCATCAATTTTTTTGAAACAAGATTATTATTTTAATTAACTTTTCAATAAAAATCTGCATATTATTTATATGTAAGACACACGAGTTTAACGTGAAAAAAATATAAAAATTTAAGCCAAATATGCAATATAGAAGGGAGAATCGGAACTAATAGAAGGAATGGTTATCGATTATCGATTACGTTAGACATTGTTGTCAAATAAACAGAACGGTTATCATATAGTGTATGAATGTACCGCTTTTAAAATAATCTCAGATTAGTTTCAATTAGCAGTTCAGGAATTCATTGACAGTAAAGGAGATCGATTGTACCTGTTATTAAAATAAAAAAATTAAGAGTGATAAAATCTTGATCACTCCACTCTTATAAAAACAACACGAGTTCAGTGCAATGTCTTTCAGAAAAATATTTGATTACACAATATTTTTAAGTAAAAGTATAGGATTACACTCCCAAGATTAGTAATTTTAGCTCCTCTATCACACTCGATTATATTATAATCTCCATAATACTCTCGTAGGTTGGCAGGTTTTTTATTAAATAGATCGGTTTTTCCCAGTATATGTATGATTGGGTTAAGGAACCTAAGAACCAGCCTTATTAATATTTATTATTGTTAATCAAAACATTATTAATTACAATAAAGCGAATTGAAAAATACTTCCGCAATTTTTTTTTATTAATTATAAATCGTCTCTTAAAAATATGCAAAGAGCTTTTATAACATAAAATTTATTGTCGTCTAAATTAACATGTTTAACAAGTGTAGCAACAAGGAAAATACTCGTATTGTCTATGATTCTAGGTATGTTTAAGAAATTTTTTATACAATTGAACTGATTTCGTCTCTCAACATCAGTTACTCTCTGCAGACCGAAATTGACAATCGAATAGTTAGATTTCATTAAGAATGGCATATACAATTACATTTATAAGTAGAACACCGTTAACTAAAACTTGAATAGGACTTGTTGCTATTAAATTACTAAAAACGCTTTCCCTGTCGGGCTTTTGTCTTATGCTTATTAAATGAAACTTTCTCTAAGTACATATTATGCCCTTATTTCAACAAAGCTTTATACGTAGCAGATTTATGAAGCAGATACGGTATAAGTAAAACAAAACAAAGTAATCTACTTACCTAAAATATCAGCCAACCCTGAATCCATTACCCAAAGCCGGTCACAAGGGTCAACGAAAACTCTAAAAACAGATATAATAGAGCTGTTCGACGGTTTTTCTTTTGCAGAATCAGCCACAAGATTGTCTTTCAAAGATGGATATGGTCTCAGTGGTTGATCTTGGGGACCATCAATATCTATGTAATTTAAAGAAGACGGCACACCATTTTTCCACCTAGGCACCGTCACGAAAATCTTGTTCTTCCATCTTGCCAATCCCAAAGGCAAGTTATTAGCTTTTACAAAGAGACCATCTTTAACAGCAACCTCGCGCTGTTCTGGTAGATCCCAAACGTAGTCTACTTCTTTCCACGCAAAACGCAGTTCTGGGGTGATCGCCCCATAGCTGACCACTGCTGTTAGTGCAATAAATAAGCCTATTGCAATCATGTCGGTCTGTAATAAAGGAAAATAGGGTGAGCGGTAGCCTATTAAAGACCCATTGCTGGCTTCCTCACTCATTGGAATGAAAGTTTTTGGTGCAGATTAGCAGTATCCACATATACTAAAGTTGCTACCGGGATATGCAGATTTCCTTCACCATATACAAAAGGTAAAGTTATATAACAGCTCATTAACGTCCCACTGCTGGGCACAGGCCTCCTCACTCACACGAGGGTTTTTAGAGCATAAGCTCACCACGCTGCTCTACCGCGGGTTGGGTTGCGTAGTACATAAATGCACTCTCTATTCCTTCACTGTCATAGTCCGATATGACGGTAATGCAACACGACTGGAGAGAGATCAGGCGCAAGACAGACTGCTCAACGTGCTCTCCGAGGTAAGGCGGTGGAGCCCCCCGCCAACTACACCATGTAAAAAAGATAAGGTAACTAGCGGCCCATTAACGTTTTGTTGCTGGGCACAAGCCTCGTCAGTCATAGTAGAGAGGGTCATTAGAGCATAGGCCCACCTGCTCCACTCTACAAGTGCACTCTCCATTCCTTCACTCTCATAGTCCGATGTGACGGCAAACCGACACGACAGGAGAGAGATCAGGCGCATTCACCATGTACCTTCATGTAGTTTTAAGTAATCAAATAGAACTTACCATTCCTCGAACCCGGGACATTTTTATATGATTATCCATTGGGCCATTACGGTATGCAACAATGAAGTGTTAAAGAAATATGTATGTGGCAACAGGAAGTTTCACTGGCGTTATAATAATCGTACGTAAACTACCTATTTTAACAGAGATCCCGGATTCGATATCCGACAGAACAAAATTAGGAAATTAAAGTCTTCGTAATGCCTGTAGTTGAGTCTGAACTTGTTTTCGATCTTGGCTAATTACCACTTTACAAGCAAAGCTGTACCGCCGAGCACTGTGTTTTAATGTAAAGGACGATGTTATTTAGAAAACGTTAAAACAAAATATTCTTTATTTTTAAATTAAATCTTACAAGAATCATCGCCTACCGTCTAAGACCGTATTAACATTTCAGGTGAGATCGCAATCGTTATACGCAATAAAAAACAAACATTTTTGTTATTTAAACACAGTAACAACCTAATTTTCACGCTATAATAATTTTCCCATTGTATGAAGACGGTTACATGATTGTTAATATTAACAATAGCTTGTTAGTTAACGTCAAGCAAAAACATTAATTATAAGTGAATTAATTGGTTCAATTTTTTACTTAATAATGCGAAATAGTCTAGACTATCCAAGCGGTAAAAATTTAAAATCTATGTTGAAAAAGTTACGTTATGTGTACGTTATGTGTAAGTGCGTTATAAGTAAAGTATAACATGTTTTGATACTAGTTGTTGTCCATAGCTTTAACTGCAGTTGCAACATTTTCTAACACCTTATAACCTCTATCCCCTACAGCCCATTAACGTCCCACTGCTGGGCACAGGCCGCCTCACTCCGAGGAAATTGGCAGGCGTAGTACACAAGTGCACTCTCTATTCCTTCACTCTCATAGTCCGATGTATCGAGAATCCGGTACGACCGGAGAGAGATCAGGCGCAGGACCGACGGCTTAATGTGCTCTCCGAGGCACGGGGATGGATGACACCGCCAGCTTCCCAACTTCGGGCGAATATTGAGAAAATCTTAATAGAAAACTCAATATTGATTTTTGAATTGGCCCGACCCGGGACTCGAACCCAGGACCTCATGTCTGTAGTCGAACATGCTAACCACTAGACCAATGAGACAGTTGTAACATGGGCTATTTATTAGTGAAAGTCCAATCAACATCGGAGCAGCTATTTCAGACAATAGCCTGATTTTTTTTATATATAAGTACTTGTTATACATTTAATTTGAATTTACAAGCCGATTCCAATTTAATGTGTACAAATTTTATAACAGGAACGTGGCAGTTTTATTTATCTTTTCTGTTGATGAGAGTTTAGGACTTCACTGTTATTACACCTGATGGTGAATGATCATACAGACTTAGATAGAAATAGGTAATTTACCTCTCATAGTTTCAACGCATCATTACTCTAGAACGCAAATTTTTCTTGACGATATTTCGTGGCTAGTGGTAACAATTTACTTATTATTCAATGTATTGCAATAAACTATGAGTTAAATACTCATAGTAATAGTAAGTAGTAAAATTTATACACCGTATATTTTTAAAAATAAAATTAGACCTAAGCTTAACACCAAGGGCAAACCTTTGTGGTTTTTATACACATGTTAAGCAAAAATTTTTATATTATAATAAATTTAAAAAAAAAAACTAATTNATACACATGTTAAGCAAAAATTTTTATATTATAATAAATTTAAAAAAAAAACTAATTCTGACTGGAGCCTCCCACTAGACCAAACACAGACAAATTAGAAAACTCAATTTCCTAAGTGAGTCCCAGGACCTGTACTAATGAAGCAAATACTCGTACCATTGCACCAGCGAGGCCGACAAGTATCTATCTTGATTCCGCTTTAGAAGATTATCTCGGTATTGTACTGTTGATTTGGCAAACTATTCATCATCAGTTATAGTATTATGAAGGTTTAGAACATTCGCTCACGTTTTTGCGAATGGTTTTATTGAGAAACGCATGGCGCATCGAGAAACCTTCCTTATCTCGACCAGATCTGGCTTGTTATGTCTACAGGTACTATGAGAATTGTGACGGAGTTGCTTGCACAACACTGTATTGAGCGAGATGTAACAAAGACGATACAAACACATTTAATTAACACTTCTTACAATTGTTACTGTAATGAACTATTGACACAATGGCTATTTATAACTTTTCCACTTGAACATAAGTGTTACAATTTTTAGTTGTATGTTTAATCTCTTGAAATAAAAAGGTAAGCAGCACAGTCTATTAACCTTTCATTATTGGGCACAGGCTTACTCACTTATAAAGGTTTTGATAGCATAGACCACAACGATTCTCCATTACGGGTTGGCAGGATACACACACCCAAGAATTATTGCCGGATGATGCAGGTTTGTTGATGATGTTTTCCTTCACCGAAAAACACAATGTTGATTTAAAATGAACAATAATACACCACAATTTGTTTTTATAACGAGAAACAGTGGTTAATTCTCAGGATGCGAATGAGCGACTTCTTTCAGCGAGAATCCACGTGTACCAGAAATGTGTACAAATCAGAAAGATAGAAAATATCTTTATTTATACATTATGCTGATGCTGATGTGGCTTACAATATATTTTACAATATTCGTGGCATAGCATTGAAAATGGACCCAGCTCAGCATTTATGCTACACAATCTCCAGACCATACAGTGCTCCTTTTCAGCTGGATCCCTAATCCAGACGTCGCCACTAATGCATTCCGATACAACCTTATAATCTTTACTATTACTAGATTAAAGTTAACAAGACCTGACCAAAATGTTGCAAAAATAATAATAATTAAACTAAATACTATTTATTATTTATATTTGACGGCATCGCTGGCGCAGTGGTGCGAGTATTCGCTTTGCTAGCGGAGGTCCCGGGTTCGATCCCCGGTAGGACGAATTTAGGAAATTGTATTTTCTAATTTGTCTGAGTCTGGACTGGTGGGAGGCTTCGGCCGTGGCTAGTTACCACCCTACCAGCAAAAACGTACCGCCAAAACAAAGAGATTTGTGTTCCGGTACGATGCTGTGTAGTAACCGTAAGGGGTATATCGCCTCTTAACAGATTAGCTCGCTTCCATCTTAGACTGTATCATCACTTACCATCAGGTGAGTCACAGTCAAGTGCTAATTTGTCAGCAATAAAAAAAATATATGTTATACGTATTGTCTCATACATATACATAAATATCGACATATTTGATTTATACACATTAATACTGGAATATATCACTTATAGAAAGAATAACTCCGACACGTGATATCGTCATGGCTCTCTTTTCTATACATAAATATATAAAAAACAGATTATTAAACAATTAAAATTTTGTCTAAAGGCTTTCGTACCTTAATAAAGTGGTTAAAGATATTGAGTTAAAACATAAAGTAGTAGTAGTAAGTATAAAGTAGTAGTATTATATTATTCCCAAATAGATACACAGACTAACTACATTAAAATTAAATTAAACAATAACACCAAATAAATTTAATATTAAGAGTACGAACACTTTATTGAATTGTATTTAACAGGTTTTTTAATATCCCACTTTTGGACAAAAGCTTCTTCACTCTTGGAAGAAAGGGTTTAGAACAATGGCCTTTGAAACTAGGATTTTTTTATCTAAGTTCTCTTCAAAAATACTTTACGCACTTAAACTTCATCCTTGTCAGTTTCTGTATCGTGAGATATCCATATCTTTCTCTGAAGTTTCCCTGCAAATGGTCTACCAACACGAGAATAATGTGTGGTGGGTCTGTGCACCTATTCCTCTAACATACTGAACGTTTAATCATAATATTCAGAAAATAATATATGTCGATTATTGTGATTTTTTAAAATAATATCTTATAATAACAGTCTACAAAAAATTGTCATTACTGTTCCGTAATTGTTCCAAAAGAATACTGCTGTTGGTTTCATAGAAAATCTTCCTCGTATTAATCATAATAGCAAAATAAACATACCTTAGATTTTTTAAAACTTAGTTATCACACATATATAAATTAAATGATGATCTCAAATACATGTATTACTTCGTAGTGTATTATCGGTGTTGTATATTTAAGTTTCAAATAAGTTTTACCTTGAGCGAATGGACAGAAAAGTATTTTAATTACGATTGACAATTTAAAGATTTATACATGGAGTGGTGACTTTATACTAGCAATTCATGAAGTTTAATATATAAATATACAAAATATCCGGTCTTAATGGAAAATATGTTTATATAATCAAATAATAATCAAGCAAAAAATTATATAGAAAAGCAATAAAGCATTATTGTTTTCGCTAAAACTGGTCGATACTGTAATATATATGCTAATATTCTCCGTTGTCATTAATATAAAATAACCACAAATTTTGTATAAAAAAGTTGTATTTAATTTAGAAGTAAAGCTTTTTTATCCTAATACCTAGTTTGAAGAAACCAATTATCAAACAACCTGTTTTAATTTCGTTCAGTTTATTATGTTTAAACCTACATTCATTATATATATGAAATACTGATAATTGCTATTGTATTATTCAGCTACACTTATATTTTGTCTCATTCTAATAGAATAATATCATTTTTAATATAATAATTTTTAATTAAAAGAGAACTTTCTAAAAGACTTGTATCGTTAATCTCCCTATAACTTAAGAGCAGCTGAACTGATTTCGCTAATTTTGGTTTTGAATTATTTGTGGTTGTCCAAGGAAGGTTTAAAAGGTAAATAAATTTGAAAAACCTGCTTGGACTACAGTAAAAACATCAATTTCACTTTCCCTAAAAAGGTATTCCCTCCTGTCAAATATTTGATGTTCGTCACGTCGTTTAGAAATTAATTAAATTTAAAAGTTGTTCAGCAATGAATTAAAAATTATTCTTGATATTGACACCCAACAATTTCTGATCACAACTACTATCCTACGGACTTTGGCAAAAATCTGAGCGTGCAAGTCGGTTTTTTTTAATTACGAATGGTTTTTATTCCAGTTAAGTTTTTAACATATTTTTTACTAAAGTCGAATCATTCTGCAATTATCATACAGCTTTTAATTTATTGATTCTGGGTGGTACGAATTTGCCGGGATAGTAATTATTTATGCAAATAAATAAAATGAGAAGTGTCTGTAATTTCAAATTAATAGTATTTCACTAAAAGCTTATTGAAGTATGTAACGGTGCTCACTCAAAATTATTTTTGTCTGTTTTTATTTCGTCTAACCTCTGAAGTAGCTCAACCGATTTTTACGGAACTTCGACTATGTTATAAAGAGGAAATTAGGCTACTATTATTTTAGAAATGACGCGAGTAGCACATCAGGGAGCAACTAGTTTGGCATAAATATCCAATTTACATATTTGAAGGTCAAGAATAATAAGTTACCAAGTTTTCCCGGATTCATTAACCGATTACACTATTTTAGGAATTTGTTTTTTATACTATAATAAGACAATGACGTCAAAGCATTGATGGTACACATTTGTCATTTATTTGTCTGATAAAAACTAATAATGAGAATGTATTGCCAAGTTACCATATCAAACTTATTCATTATTTATGATTCAGTTTCAAGCCAGGTTATCAGTTAGCTATAATATAAATACATTTATACCTTAAAAAATATACATATTTCATCTATAGGAGTTATATTAAGTTTTAAATCATATTTTATTTGTTTACAATGTTTCATTCGAAGTAATAATACATGCGAAAGTCATACCATAACAACTTTTTTTTACTATTGTGTTGCTGTTATCGTGAATAGTTTTAAGACTTTATAAGGGAACCAGCTAGAAATGTATAATCTAGTTCAACGAGGTATTAATAAATTTTCGCTATTTGTTCTTTAAATAAAATGTATACTTTTATAAAACATCGATACGAAAGAAACAGTTAATGCGAGCCTTGAGCGATGCGATATTAATCTTGGCTGCTCTGCCAGCTATAATGCGACATGTGACAGATCGACGAAAAAGCTTGAGGTGATAGAAACAAATTTCGCTTAAAAAATTCATTCAATCGGTTTAATATATTTTAGCAACAATTATCTTAAATTGAGAGGAAGATTATTGATACTTTTTACCGCCATTACATAGCAATTTCTTTGATAAGCAAGAAATTCTCTCTCCTGTGTAATCATAAAACGATGATTTTGTAAAAACTCGTCATTAAGAATATCAAAACAAAGAACCAGTAAAAAGGATACGTGTATTACGTAGCTTTTTTCCCCATAATATGATAATCATAAAACTAGTTATAATTTATTCATCAGCTTCAACACAGCCACAAATAATAAGGGAAGAGAATGTTATTATAACATGAGTTTTTGCCTCCGTTCAATCAAGGTCCTCGGTAGTTAGAATGCAGGTTAATCTCTATAGGCACAATAATAAAAGCACAAGCATATTATACTAAAAACCGTAGTTACTTAATATGTATAAATTTGATTTAATACTGTTACGAGGCTACTCCATGTTGCGAAAATTTATTTTGAAGAAGGTTATATAGTCGATGAAACATCATACAGGAGATTAAATCAAAATTATAATACTTTATACTTTCTGTATATAAAGAGTTCGGATTTTTTTTAGAATTATAGTATTATAAATTAATCTATCTTGAAAAAAAGATCTACCTTTGAATATGTATAGCTATACATATACAAAGATAGATCCGTTATATAAGTATATTAAACTTCTATTATATACACCAAAAAGTTTATTGCGCGTTCGTAGATTTAGAAAAGGCCTATGATCGAGTGGTGAGGAATGAGCTGTGGTCAACGTTATCTACGTATGGGGTGAGCGGTTGTCTGATCCAAGCATTGAAGTCTCTCTATGAGGGTTCTAGTGCCTGTGTCAGAATAAACGGAGCGTACACGGAGTGGTTTCCTGTCGAAAGAGGTGTTCGACAGGGATGTGTTGCGTCACCATGGCTGTTCAACCTATTCATGGATAAATGTTTGACAGATTTAAAAGAAAGTATGTATGGGTTAAGAATGAATGAATTACTCATCAAATGTTTACTCTACGCTGATGATCAAGTAATACTTGCGTCATCCGCTAACGAGCTTCAGGAGATGCTAAATATTATGAATGAAGCTTTGAAAGGGAAAGGAATGAAAGTGAATGTAAACAAAACGAAAGTTATGCTTTTTGAACGAGATGAATCTATGATGAATGGCAATATTTTGATAGATGGGGAACAAGTGGAAGAGGTGAAAGAATTTGTATACTTGGGATCTAAATTTACAAAAGATGGAACATGTGAAAGTGATATCGAAAGGAGAGTGAATGCAGGGAATATGGTAAATGGTGCTCTGCATGCTTTTATGAATAGCCAGATGGTGTCTCAAAGGGCTAGACTGGCAGTGCATGCTGGAGTGTTGGTGCCAACACTTATGTATGGTAGTGAAAGTTGGGTATGGCAGAAGAATCACAAAAGTAAAATAAATGCGGTAGAGATGAGAGCGTTGAGAAGCATGAGTGGATTAAAACTGAGTGACAGAGTAAGAAATAGTGTGATAAGAGAACGTTGTGGTATAAAAGAAGACGTAGTGACTAAAATTGAGAAAGGTATGCTTAGATGGTTTGGGCATGTAGAGAGAATGAATGAAAGGAGACTGACAAAAAGGATTTATGAGTCAAGAGTGAATGCGAAAGTTGGAAGGGGAAGACCAAGGCGAACGTTCCTGGACCAAATCCAGGACATTTTAAATAACGGCCAGGTCAAGAGTACTCTAAACCGACGAACTTGTATGAAAGGTTTAATGAGATTGAAAGAAGCGAAGGAGATATGCAAGGATCGTGGCAAGTGGAAGGATGTTGTCTCTGCCTACCCCTATGGGAATGAGGCGTGATGCTATGTATGTATGTATGTAAACTTCTATTATGTTTGTATTAGATTATCTATGCATATAAACGCATTGAAGTTCGTTAGTTTCGCTAAAATTCGCGAACGAAATTTTTGTGGAATTTCTAGGAAAAGATAAGGTAAATTTTTGAAGAAAAAAGTAAAAATAATTTCATTTTACCAAATTAATGGGAGTATCTGTCCCATCTATTAAAAGAGAATACAATATTCAGTTTATCCCGTATTTAAATTTTTAAAAATGCAAAATATTGTTTTAGTGACAATAAATTAAACTAAGAACGGAAGGAATATTTGTGGTTGTCAAATATTTATGGGTGCGTTCAGAAATTACGTCAGAACTAAACTTATAAAAAGATAAAACTGCCTCACTTGATTGTTTTTTTTTTATTTTTTGTTATTTAGCACTATTATTTCTTTTTGTAAAAAAAACCCACTTATTTTTAAAATTAGATTAAATATAAATAGATCTAAGTGTTAACGGGTTATATAGTATGATAATAGAATACCGATTTTATAGTAGATTCGTCATCTTTTTAACCTTGTAGTAAATAACTGGACAGCATTTAGTAATGAAATAAATAGATACTAATAACGAGCAAGTCATGGCAATTGAGTTTATTGAGAACCTTTTATAGTCAATTCAATACAATTCATTATAACTTGAAGGCATTTAGGTATTTTATTGTAAACAACGACAAATTATTTCGCCAAGGAGGTAGTTAACTACGTATCTAATTTCATGCATATTGACTTCCTTCATTTGCCTCTTATTTTGGCATGCTTTTTTCAATTGACCTTCTCCCTTCTCCCATTGAGATTTTTGTTACTTTTACAGACAAAAAAAGGTTGCGGTATAGAGAATATATAGGTATATTTAGTATTCACGTATAAACGATGATTTTGTATATATTGATGTCTGGTTACGTAGTGTAAAAATAATAAAAGATCGATATTTTTGAATACTACTCCGCCAAAGAAGTGAAGTCTATAAGTTTTAACATGTATACAAATGTTCCAACAATTGCTCATACATCCCTCTTACAAATTGTTATATACGCAATATAATTGTAATGTTATAATTTAAAATACGTGTGGCAAACCTTACCCTTGGACTAATTTTGATTCATTATGTGGGTTCATGTGTATTCAAATATAGTTTAGACGAACAATTGATTCGATTAATACCGTATTTCTTAATATTTCGACGCGTAGTACTCTATGGGTGACACGGTGATCAAATTGACATATTTCATAAATTTAACATAAAATTTATGGCTTCAGACCAGTGACTTATTAACTAACTGGTTTTTGGAAGATAAAAAATATTAAATATAAACGAACTGTTATATTAAACGGTTTTCATATGTAGCCTCATCTACAACTGTAAAACCGAACTTCCATATATAAACAATTATAATTAATGTCATTAAGTGATTGAATGTTCGCTAGGTTGATATATAAGTGTGTTTTCGCTGGATTAGCGAAGTATATGATAGTTATTAAACATATCTTTAGTTTAACAAAACGAAAAACATAAGCAACATTAAATTAGTTTTTCGAACCATGACAAATTCAGACATTAATTGATCATATATCGTCGTCGTCGCTTCAACCGATGGACGTCCACTACTGGAACTAGGTCTCACGTAATGACGTCCACAAGGTCCTGATCTTGAGCCGCCTGGCTCCAGCGGCTACCGGCGACCCTCTTTAAATCATCGGTCCACCTTGTGGGGGTTCTGCCTAACCCGCGCCACTCGGTGCGGGGTCGCCACTCCAGCATCTCTGACCCCCAACGTCCATCGTGCATAGCCCTCTCCATCGCACGCTGAGTGACTCTAAGTTTCCGCATAAGGCCCATAGTCAGCGACCACAAATATAATCAGATCAGATATAATGTAGGATTATTACAAATACCTAACCGATAAAATGATAAATATTATGATGGTCCAAGATTACAAAGGAAAATCAATAAAAATGGTATGCCATCTTAGCATACATTTAAAATGAATGCTAAGATGGCAGGTTGCATTAAGGCATTGATTTTTCTTAGAGATAAAACTGTCAAAAGGGATATTTGACAATTACAAGGCAAGAATTAATCGATTTACGTATATATAAAATTATTTCGTTACGTTTCTTTTGCTTAGTTTTCACTTTGAAATTGTTATGCTTCGGACGTTTGTTCGTTGTTTTTTATTATGCTGTTATCCATTTTAGCACTTTTGTGAAAGATTTATATGACGAAATATAGAATGAATATCAAATTAAGCAATATGATACATAATAGTTAGTTCTTCAAAGAAACTTCATTTAAAAGAATTTATACAGTCGCAAGACCTCTACCGATTCTGTCTGCCTGTCTATTAGCAATAAACTGAAAACCTACTGAACAAATCTTCATGTCGTTTTCGACTATAGTAAAATGATTTTTGAAAAAGAAATTTAAATATATAATTGGTTGAAATGTAATTATAATTGTTGGAAAAGGCCGAAAAAGTCAACCGGCGTTGGAGTTGTACCGATCACTCCCCTTATCTCTTTGTGTTATAATAATAATAATAACTCTACTTTTGTAAATCTATGAAAAAGTCCGTGATGTAAGATATCTCTTAAGGATAACTCACTATATCCAACTTATCTTCTCAGTATCCTTATCAAATGGAAAACGTTAGAAACTTTAAGAATTTTATAAACATGATAATGATCACCTCCTGATATTGCACACTGTATCTATATTAGCCAATTGTAATAGGGCAGAAGTTATCAATGCTGTTCATAAAGAAATATATTAGTTGCTTTTTATATTTGCGGTATTAGACTTTTTTTAATAACTAAGATCATGGTTACAGGAAAAAAATGTATGATATGAAAAAGTTTGCTTTTATGGTCAGAAAATCTTTTGAATGGCTATAGTTAATTTACAACGTTTTAAAACTACAACGTCACAAAAGCAAACTATAGAAAAATAGATATTTTCTTTTCATTTCGTGCGTAATTAACCAAATCTTTAGGAACTCAATCTTTAGGACACATCAGGTTCGGACTTTTATGTAAATCTATTTAAAATTTTGTCGTAGCTGTAATTAATTACTTCTTCCATTGTCACTTATCCAGTATTCTTAAAAGAAAATAAACACTAAGATTGTTAGGAAGAAATAGCTTCAACCAATAAGGTCGCTTCCACACACTTTCTTTCTAAAATTAATTGTTTTTTTTTTAATATTCCATTTCGTTAGTGTGCAAAAGTAATATTATTTTTATCTTTTTTTTTCAGTATATATCGATTCATTAAATCAGAAATGGTTATAGCCCGTTGCATTAATTTGTTAACCACAATTTTGTCTTCGGGAATCGTTGCGAGAGATCATCGACAACTTTCGGTTTTTGGAAACCACACCCGGTAGCAAGTGATTTTTTTTTGTTTATTAAATAACTCGCTTATTTTCACTTTATGTGAAAAGTGGTAATAATAAATTAAATTTTGTTTCTTATAAATTTTTACTAGGATAATTTATTTTTCAACTAAATTAAAATCATCCCTCTTT
Organism: Elymnias hypermnestra; assembly: GCA_015832385.1. Taxonomy (NCBI): domain Eukaryota; kingdom Metazoa; phylum Arthropoda; class Insecta; order Lepidoptera; family Nymphalidae; genus Elymnias; species Elymnias hypermnestra. Next base: position 2,908,920 of record JACTOM010000045.1, on the reverse strand, counting down.
GGGGTTTAATTCAAAAAATATTGGTCTTAGGAAAAAATGTACAGGGACCAAAGTTGTAGGAAATTGAATTCTAAAGGACTGGTTATAACCGAATTTCGCGTAAAATCAAAAATAAATGAGTTATTGTGTTATTGAGTATACTCCCCACGATTCCCAAAGAAATATATAATAACAAATTAATGCAATGTCAAATTCTAATTCGACTATATTAGGCAAAGAAAATTGTAAAAGATCACGTGAAAACCGGCAATATTCATAATATGTAATATTAGAAATTAGAAGAACACAAGTAAAATATACTCATATGATAACTCTCATGAACAGATAATGCTCTCGTAATAGTTTCGCGAAACTACTTAATACAGGAGACAATATAATATTATTGTAGTACTAATTTTTCACTTACTTACTACTTACTAATGAGTTAATATTATATGTCAGCTTTAAATTCCTATTTGATTTAATGGTTAGCTTATTCAGCATCACGTCAAGAAGTTTCTGTTTCAAATACTTTTGCTTTCGCATAATAAGTTCTTTGGATCTTAATAATTCAATTACTTATTGTACATTTAAAAAACAATTAAGCTGTATTATAATTCAAATTCAAAATATCTTTATTCAAGTGGTTTTATATTATTTCAATGTACTACTGTGATGATATTAAAGAACGAATCTAAAGCTGCGAGGGTTTACGAGGTCCTTTACGCCCCTAAGAAGATCCCACAATAAACTCAGTCGGGTGTACGTGTTTTTTCTCATTTACAATATATATTTTTAATTTATTCTTTATAGATGAGAGCAATTTATCCGTTCCCGCGTTTTTTAAATTAATAAAATAAATTTAATATTAATAGGCCTAAAACAACACATTTGTTTTTTATAATATACTAATTTTCGCATCCCTCAAAATGCAACATGTACAAGCTTTCTAAACAATATTTAAATTAACAAAAGTCAAAGTTACTTACGAAAATAAATATGTATTTTGTTAAAATTTTAAAAGGTAAGTACGTGGGAATTGTTCTTGAAATATCCCTACTAACAAACCTATTCAAGGATATTCATTCATCAAAATTTAAAAAAAAATGTGTTCGTTTTTCATGCTGCGGTCTCCGAAAGCGCTGCCTTTTTAAATTAGTTTTCCCAGTAAAATCAATACAATCATCAATCTTAATTAAAAGTGGATTATCAATTTTGAAGCGAAATTAAACTGTGTCGAAAAATGCTACTGTTTTTGGAAAATATTTAATAAATAAACGACTTACATATGAAAATAGACTTCAACGCGTGAGGTCAGTGCCGACCGGTTCAATGGGGCCGCACTCACAGACTAAACAGTTCGAGGCCTTCGCAGGCTTTTTATTTGCTTACTGTTATACCACACAATGTATATAGCTTCTAAAAAAACTTTAACAAAAACATATTTCAAAGCTTACGATCTAGATTTAACTTATAAGCTAATGCCTGTTAAGTATGAAAAAGATGTCACGTAAGATTATTTATGAGGACTTTATGCCAATTACACACGTGAAAATACTTTGAATGAATCATTATGAAATAATACGCGACATGTGAATGAACTTTTACTTTTAAATTTAATGTTAAGATGAGCTTATTTAAGAAATATATTTGTGTATGTTGACATAGAAGTCTGTACTAATGGCATAATGGTATTAATACTCACTTCACTTTTAGAGGTTCCTTGCTCGAATCTGAAGAAGAAACAGATTAGGAAAATGTATTTTATAAGATATTGCTACATGTACATTCCTCGAGATCAATTCTGGGATGTAAGTAACCTTCCAAAACAACAGTGGACAAGTGTGGTGGGTCTAAGTTCTAAAAAATCAATTATCCAATGAGTGAAGAATAGTATTGGGCAATATAAATCGGTATTTCAAAAATCTCGATACATGTACACGATATATCGCTTCATCTTATATCATCTAGTATCGAATGTAATATCGATATATTTGATCCAATATACCAAATATCCTGTCACATTTTTTTCTTTATATGTACTTATTCCTTTAAATCTGCAATGTTAAATATTTAAGTGTGGGTAACTCAATTCCATCTGAACGACTATTCCCAAAAGCCGCACAGGTACTTACACTGCAGAGAAGCAGATTGCAACCCAAAAAGGTAAATAAAATTTGGTTTTTGCAAGGTTTAGAGAAAAAGTACTGGGATTTATAAATCTTTCATATTGATATGGTAGAAAAGAAATAGCTGCTATTCTTTATGCGCAGATGCTTTTGGGTCGTATGGCCATGGATTCTTTTTCGTATGATTTATAAAAAAAGTTGATTTGTTTCTTCTCTCTTAAGTGTTAATCATAATTAAACTGACCCCTAATTAATATTATAGACTAGTTAAGTACAAGTAATTACTTAAAATACTTTTAAAATATCGAGACATTTGTTCGATACATCGCAAAGTATCGATATACTACGATGTATTATATGGAAAAATCGATATTTTTAGTACATGAACATCCCTAGTGAAGAGGTCTGTACCCAGCAGTACCACTGCGCTCATAAGACTTCCTTTGCATGATATTGGTTCTTGGCTGTTATGTAACAATTGCTGTAATTAATTTTGGTGTATGATAAACAACTCATCTATTTATATATTTTAGATAGTAACATCACTTAATATTAAGTGTGAAGCGCCAAATTCAATAACTGGTATAGTACAAATATATCGTGACCACATAATTCTAAGAACTTAAGATATAAATCGAAAAGCGACTGCAGGTATTCAATTAAGATTATTTTGTATATGACACAGCAGATCCGTATTTACATTTATCATAAAAATATATGAGGAAATATTTTAATATAATGTCATGGTGTTATATAAAACAATTGGTTATAAGTAATTAAGTTGATAGATACAAGGTGTCATTGGCATTATACCTGATCCCGAGGGAAAAAGGTGAAATCTGGATCGAATTATAAATCTAAACTGTTCTAAAATACACTTTAAAAATTTTGTCATCAAAATCGGTCGAGGTGTTATAGAAGTCCAATGATATTCGTGGAATAATGATATATATTTGTCAAGGGTTTATTTTATAGTGTTGGATTACTATGATGATTATTGTTATTCAATAAATATATGTATACATATAACATATACGTCTTAGGTAATACAGCTACAACTTTTTATATATCCAAAACAAATTATACAATGAAATGTAACTTTTGTATAAAGCAAACTCATTTTGGAGTTCTCTCGTCATAGATTCAAAGTATGTATAGTAGTTACTCGATAATAAATAAAACTATATAAATTGTTGAATGCTTTAATTTGTTTATGACATAATTAATTTGTCAAAGCAGGTTGTAAACGAAATTTTGCAGTTTTTAATAGAACGACATTAGTTAATCTCAGTACTGAGCAGATTTTCATGCAAATAATAGCTTGTAAAAATATATAGTTAACAACTACGTTATTGACCTCAATTAGAGCAAAAACAAAGGTTCAGCAAAGTCAATTCCTTTGAAAAATAATTTCTGTATTGTTAATAGTTCAAAACCTCATCAAATTGACCTTACTCGTAACTGAATTAAAAACTTAATTTGCCAATTTCTTATATTTTCCTCACATTGATAAGAAGTTGGTGGATAGTACACTGTAAACAGAGAAACACTAATCTCTCATCCTCATCAGGGGATATTAAACCTACCTCATAAATAATAATGAAAATCAATTTCTAACTGAATACTACCTTTGCACATTTAACGTGACCTTTTAGCAAATGGTGCTGTACAAGCTTTCTTACATAGCATCACGCCTCATTCCCATAGGGGTAGGCAGAGACAACATCCTTCCACTTGCCACGATCCTTGCATATCTCCTTAGCTTCTTTCATTTTCATTAAACCTTTCATACAAATTCGTTGGTATAGAGTACTATTGACTTTGCCCTTATTTAAAATGTCCTGGATTTGATCCAGGAACGTTCGCCTTGATCTTCCTCTTGCAACTTTCGCATTCACTCTTGACTCATAAATCCTTGGTGGTAAGCTTTCTTAAAATAAATTTAATTAACTAATTAATTGATATTAAAAAAAATAACTATTAACATCAAGTGTCTATTAACATCCACTACGAGTTAAAAGAAATGTATTACAACTTGAGTAAAATAACAACTATTTTAATAACGATTGAAGATTTCAACGAGATATATTGTAGGGATTTAATAAAAGTGATGTTTTTGAGAAAGTACATTGTAAGTGATCATTCAGTATCTTTTTATGGTGCACTAGCACATGTCTTGTATCACCTAGTGCAGTATAAGGAGAGAAAGTGGACGTTTTAAAAATTATTAAAAAAGGCTATATTCAAATTTAACAATAGTAGTGAGTTCGCTTTCTGGAGAGGCAAATTCAATTTTATTTTGCGAACAGCCAAAGATTTTAAACAAGTTGCAACACTTCTTCTGTTTAACGCTATTTTCAGATCTATTTTAGAATACTTATCTACGGTTTGAAGTCCTCAGAATTTGTGCTACAAAAAGCAAATAGAACGCATACAAATAAATTTTGAGAATCGTCGAACGGAAAGAGATTTTGTACAAAATCTTGAATAATAGGACTGATATGCCTTACCTCCTAATCTCTTTTAAAAAATATTTTGTGCCTTTTTTTTATAATGCAAATTATGCTTAAAACTCATTTATTATACGTCCTTGTGAAATGTTTATTAACCTAAGAGATATAGATATTTATTATGGAAAGTTAAGTGAAATATTACATCTTACATGTTAAATAAAAAATTGTTGTGATTATTGCACAATAACGTTGTGTGTTAGTTTTAAGTGAAAACCTAAGTTAGTCTATAAGTAAATTGCTTGTTGACTATTTGAACGGGTACATATCACGATGGCGATTTTTAATTTTTAATTTTGCCGATATTTCGACCCAGTTTCATGGATCGTGGTCACGAAGATACTTATTAAAAATCGCCATCGTGATATGTACCCGTTCAAATAGTCAATAT